>CAVNYN010214360.1:0-11552 GCA_963692815.1 Nyctanthes arbor-tristis | reverse complement strand
AAGATTTATCTGAAAGTTTATCCTTTTGATCAGTGTGGGTATATGTAGAACTGGAATGTATTGTGCAATCCATAATACCATGCAAAGAGTTCTTGAAGGAGATATGTCTGCTTTGGATCTCGTTAATACTATAACTACTTGTAGGTCTCAGCGAATTGGAATGGTTCAGACATTGGTAAGTCTCCTTTTTGATTTGATATGTCATTCTACCTGTGTTTTAATGAGAACATAGGCATTGTAGGCTATATCATATGCTGTTTAAAATCATGGGAACTGCATATCTTTGCCATTTTAGTAAAATACATTCCAATTTGTCTTGTTAATTCATATATAACTGTAGACAGCAATAATGATGTTTTAAAATGTTGGAGCTTTTTTTGCTTTAGAAAAATCCATTATGACAACATGATACTATTGCTATGAAGATGAGTATTTTCAAAATGCTTTATCTCTCCAAGAAACCTTTTTCCTGTATTTTGCTAATTGTATGCTACTAATTTTTCAGGAGCAATATCTCTTTATCTATGACGCCGTCGTGAATGAACTTGAAGATATCATATCAGACAACAATCACCACAGTTCACAGTAATATTTCTACTGTGTCTTCATTATGCAAATTGTTGTTAGTTGAACGTTCATTTTAGCTGTAGGAAGTTCATTTTATCTCTTCGCTCTATAACCTAACTATATAGAGACTGAACTTTTAAGTTAAAAATGTTTGATATATGGTACCAATTATGATAGGACCAAGTAAGAATTAATCTTCCATGCTGAACAAGCATGTAAACACGCTTAATTGGCAGTTTGGCTTCATTTACTATATTTCACTAAAATTGCTTTTGGATTCTCAACTGCTCTGGTCATTCTTCCCTGGACAAAAGAGGCAACCTGGCCAGCAGCCAACTTCTTATCCAGCTAAGAAATCCTCAGGCAAAGACAAAAAAGAAACGGATAATTACCTGGAGCGAAAATGAGCATAGATTTTGGGGGTCGGTAGGCGTCCTCATTCGGCACAGCGTCGCTGGCCATCCGGCGTTGAGATCCTGTGGTGGGTGGTGGGTGGTGGGGGAGCCGAGAGAGAGAGATAGGGAAGGGAAACCGAATTTGGGGGGAGAGATCATGGGTTCTGAACTCTGGGTTAGGGAATATTTGTTTTGGTTTCAATTTTCAGGTGCGCTCGGTTCAAAAGGAGTGGGAGTAGGGGTGGGGGTGGTGAAATTGGCTTTCCAATTTGGCGTGGGCCTTCTCCAAGTTGGCATTCCAGCTCATTTTTTGGACTCCTTAATGGAGCTATGAGCTTTTTATAAAAAAAAAGTGTTTCAGGGGAAGTGTTGCGGTTTTTTCTTTCTTTTGGTTTGGGGGGTGGGTGGGAGCATCCTTGGTAATTGTTGTCAATGTGGTGCGACTGGAAATAAAAGAGAAAAATATTTATTTTATATACATAATTATATTAAATCGGGTTTTGTATGTCATTTCACTTTTACTGTTTTTTGCTTAAAAATGCAGTGTTGCAATAAAGAACATTTATGGTTATGGTAATATAATCAGTGTAGAAATCCAATTCTACTAGCCTGATAGTCAAATGGATTGAGAGTCGAGACACAAACACGTGACAGTGATTGGCCTAATCTTCTCTAAGCCGCAGGCGCTTGTTTTGTTCCACAAACGTTTCTAATTTTGCCTTTTGGTCCTTGTAATTTCTTGATTGCATAAACTGTGCCGTGTGTTCCAATTAGTCTTAGAAAAACTGCTTGGCGAGCTAAGCCCAGCTCGTCGGGCCGTGTTTGCACTCGGCTATGGTGAGCCCAAGCCAAAACTAGGTGAGCTGAGCTAGGTTCTTTTTACACTGGGGCTCGCAAAATGCAAGCTGAGCACCGAGTCGACTCGCGAGCTGCTTGTAGCTCGTCCTTTTGACGAGTCACTCGCCAAAAGCTTGTTTGTGCTTGGGCTCTCCTCTTAGGCGACACGAGCTAAGCAAACCCGAGTTCCAATTGCGATGGAATTCTGTATCCTTGGGACATATCGATATGACTAGAGAGAAAAAAGAAGAAAAGATAAAGACGAAAACTTGACACATTGACTCCCTAACGTAACAGGGAAAGGAAGGACAAGAAATTCCTCGTGGAAGTGGATGTTATGCCATGTAACATCTATGGTTGGTCACAGTACGGTATGATAAATAAAAGACAAAGATGATTATGTGGACAGAGAGAAATAGTTGTGGTGGGTCAAAGTTAAATATCCCTATTTAGTGTCTAGTTTTATTCGACATATATTTTATATTTTTCTTATTTCCTAAAATATGATTTTGTATTGAAAATTAAAAGAATAAAAAAGGTTCAAATTGTATTGAACTATATTGCAGTGGTTAAGATACTCGCATTTTAGATGGGAGGCACCGGGTTGGAACCGCACTTGCCTCTTTCTAAATTTTCCTCCCCTCCTATATATCTTCCTTGTATCAAAAAGAAAAAGAACAAAAGAACAAAAAAAATTCTTAATTTTAATAGGGCATGTGTAAAATAGCGTAGGCCTATTATATCTATCTATCTATCTATCTATCTATCATATATTAAAAGAAAAGAGTTGGTTAACTATTTTTTCCCGCCTAAAACGGGTACAACTTGCCATACCTCTTACTTTATTTGTTTTTTAATTGAGATTTTTAGTTCTTTATTATTACTGTGATTTTCTTTTTAGATAGCTCTTTAATTTTTCACTTGATGTTATCTATCTATCTATCTATCTATCTATTAAAAGAGAATAGTTAGTCAACTATTTTTCCCTGTGTAAAACAGGTGCAACTGGAGATATATCTTACTTTTTTTATTTTGAGATTTTTAGTTTTTATTATTGTTATTGTGCTTTTCTATTTTGTTGGTCAACTATCCTCTTAAAACGGATACAACTTGCGGTACCTCTTATTTTTTTTATTTTGAGAGTTTTAGTTTTATTATTATTATGATTTTCTTTTTAGATAGTTCTTTAATTTTTCACTTGATGTTATCGGCCTCAGAATTTATCCATCTTTTCCTTTCCTAGTCCGGATATTTGCGACTCTAAAATTCGAATTTTTATTGCCATTGATTTACCATTTTAGATTTCCATGTCTACAGATTTTTCATATTGAATTGGAGTCCAGAATCAATCTAAGACTTAATTGATTAGGAGACTCAAATTTGCATCATTTAAATATTTGATAAGCTGAATTATGTCCCTGAGTTTCAGTGTTTTAATTGCAATTGCAATTTTTATGACCAATCTATGTAATCGTTAAAGATTTAATAAGATCTTTGGTTTGTCTGTTTGTTTGTTTTTCTTTTCTTTTTTCTTTTTTTTTTATTTGTTCTTAATTAAGTACAAGCAAGAAAGTTAACATGTGCGGACAAAAGATAAAAAAGAAGGGGAAAATGTGTGACTAGCTTATATGCTAATGTTATATTTAATATACATACATACATATATATACACACACATACACACACATTTAATGTTAGCTATTATTGTTATTTTGTGGATGTTCACAAAATTTATTAATTGTTCATTTATCTATAGAAAATTATCCTTATAGTTGAAAAAATAAATTTGTTATAGTACAATTATTGTCGACTCTATTTAATGTAGGTTACTTATATCATAGTATTTCAATAAACATGTCGCTGGATATATAATAAGACATTACGTCAATTGGTGAGTCACTTTCAATTGATTGTGCCTTGAAGAAACATGCGATTGGTCGTTGGTAGTTCCATGTTATCGTATCCATGGTGACTAATCATAGTGGATCGAAGGTACTAATTTGTGATCAAGATTCAAATATATCCAATTCAACATCACATGTAGTTTTTGTGGAAGTATTTCAAAATCGATAGTAATTGTAATATCAATAACTCTTAGACAAAAATATTATTTTTGATACCTTTTTGTTTGCGTTGTACTTACAAATCATATAGGTGTATCGATTATCTTAAAAAATACGACTACAAGACACTTTCGTGCATCATATGGGTGCATAGCCAAACATTCTATAATTCGTGTTCGTTACTTTAATTTATTTTTTACCATCGTGCCAAAGCCAAACATTATAGTATTTTTCTTTCTTTCTTTCTTTCTTTCTCATTTTTTACCTTGGAAGCTGTGTGTGCAAAGAATATAAATTTTCTTTTATCAGTGACAACACTAAAATGTGCTAAATGATTCTTTCAGTCAATTGGAATATTTTATTGCATTTTGACACAATAAAGCCATTATTTACTTTGTGATACATGTGCAGTTAAGTCTTTGAACGGAAAGGAAACTTTTTTTTTTTCATTTTTTTTAATCTTGAAAGAGAAAGGAAATTTATATGATAGCCTTATGTTAATTTTGTTGCGGACTAATTGATCAACATTTTATAATTATTTATATTATTATAAGTTGTCTTCCTGTACAACACACGTGTGAAAGACTACTTATTTCAAATGAAAAGAAATCACTCTATATATAAAAACTGCCAATCCGTGAAAATGTTTTGATTTTCTTTTTTACCCTTTTATTTTTCGAGAAAACCAAATTTTCCCTTTCTGCGTGCGCGCACACACACATAGCAATCTTATTTTTTATTCGTATTGATTTAATATTTTTATTATTCTTGCATTAAATATCAATATTTTAAATTTTTGTTGGAATGACTGACCTAGGTAAATTAAGAATCCAAAATTTATATGCGAAAGGCCATTATGTATTAATGAAAAAAGGTTATCAAGAGTTACACAATCCATTTTTCTCTAAATTGTAATTCAAGACTAGCACATCATTGAAGAAATAATGAAGAGTCATGACCTATAATTTCATTTTGTAGCCTATATATATACCATTATTCGCTGCATCCAATTTTATGCTAGATATAATTCTCTCAATGCAAACTCACTAACGTTGTAGATTACAAAAATTTGAAGAAAAATTATAAGCTTTATTTTATGGATAAAAAGGAAATTCAAAAAGTAGGTACTTTGTAATTTCCTGCTTTTTCTTCTTCTTCTTCTTTTTCTTGATTAATCTCATAAAATATATGTACCATGGTTTTATGGTTATGATTGAATGCACCATATTAGCCCCCACACAATAGCCTTCTCAACTTTTCAAAGTCAACGGCATTAAGAAACATATGAAAAAATATCTAAATACAAATAAGCATTTGAAAAAAGACCGTTTTTTCACATTGGAGATATCTGAATGAACAAAATAAACCAATAAAACAATTATTCTCTACTCCATATATTGTCACTACTACATAATTGACAAAAAAATAGACATACGCTTCGGTTATTGGGAAAACTGACGTGTAATACACACCCAGTAGCAATTTTAAAAATTTCAGCTAAACAGATCGGCGTCGGTTCCTTCTTCAAAGAAACCGACGCCTTTAGTTTGAATTCATAATTTTGAAAAAAAAATGTTAAAAAAATTAAATTTTCAGCCGACGCCTATAGTTTGAAATTCAAATTTCATGAAATTTTGAAAAAAACTATTAAAAAAATTAAATTTTGAACTATAGGCGTCGGTTCCTTCGTAGGAATGGGCTCCTATATATAGTGATGTATTTTTCTATAAAATCTCCTCATTTACAAGACGCGTAAAAATATATGTTGGCTCTTCATTCTCAAATCCCTCAACTCTCTTCATGTTTTCGCTATGAAAACTACTACTTCTTCTTCCTCATCCTTTAACTCTATGAAAATGAAAGCCCTGCTCAAAGCTTTTATTCTACTCGAAGGTGAGGAGAAGGGTGCCGGCGATGAGGAGAATCCCAGTAACAAAATCAATTGATATTTGATAGATGGAACTTTGGCCAACAACCGACGCGTATACTTTGAGAACGGGTGTCTCCTGCATAGGCGTCTACGTCACAACTTACGCGTATACATCATTACAAACGACGCATATTATGCTTTTTTGTAATAGTGTGTATTTGATATTTGATAGATAGAACGTTGTTGTTACTATTTGACAGGCTCTTAGAAGAAAAGCTTTATTTCTTTTATATATATATATATATATCATGATTAATCCATATTTTATAATTGATGCACATGGCGCATTTTTCCCCTTTCAATTGCCACATTGTTTTACATGCATAGCACTATGTATTTGAGCAGTAGTTGTTACCACTACTGCAGCGTAGCTTGCATGATCATGTGTAAAAGCATATAATCTTTACTAGTAACTATTAAATGTACCTACAATTTTGAAGACGTAGGTTCAATAAAATTAATTACATTAATTAATCAAGGCAATCTATTTGCATTAATAGTTTTGCAAAAGATTATATGTTTTAGTGGTTCGAATTTATATCGCAATGATTAGATATTCATGTTTCAACGAGAGGTTTTGGCTCGAACCATACGTATCCCTATCCTAACTTTCCTCCCGTCCCCCGTATCCCCTTTATATCAGAAAACATAATATGTTTTGATAGTATAACGATATTTAACCCTATGTCGATAATCACAGATTAACATCGATAGAAATATAGATCAACAACTATGGGCGAATCAAAGATCTAAAACCAAGCTCTTTTTTTTTTTTTTTTTTTAAATAAGAGATTAATTCTCATTAGATAATAAATCGTTCGATACATCACTGAGTAACGAAGGTCAAAGCCACTCTAAAGGAACATATGAAATACATGGGTTACTATAAGAACATGCCCGTCAAGCTAGTTCATGAGCAATGGGTTACTGTAAGAACGTGCCCATCAAACTAGTTCATGAGCAACTGAGTTAGCTTCTCGTCTAGCGTGCTCCACCGTGAGGTTACTTCCCGCATTTAATAGCATCCAACAATTATTCATCATATGTCCAAACTCATTTTGGTACCGTTCTTCCACTTTCAAAGCATCCATTACCGCCTTGGCATCCACATCAGAAATAACAAAGTTGTGCTATAGAGAGGGTACTCTTCCCTTAAGGAGAGTACCACATTACATGGCACCTCTTGATTGGGAGGTGCCTGGAAGACCCGCCTAACACGCCCCAATCAGGGGGAGCCATATAATGGGGTACTCTCTCCCTCTCCCTTGAAAATCTGGAAATAACAATAGATCTAATAGCCCTTTTCATTAAACCACATCATAGCTACTCTAAGCCTACAAGAAACATGAGTTATAGCGGCGATATTTACCGACCACATCAGATGTTGTTGCTATAATGTTGGCTATGGCGGTGACCTTGATTCGCCGTAGTAGTCGTCACCCTATACCAATGACATCATAATATCGTCGCTGTAGGATGTGTTTACAGGGACGACAAGTGATGTCGCTGCTATATATTGGTGTCTATAGTGACGTGTAAAAGTCGTCGCTGCATTTTTTGATCTAAAAAGACTACCCATAAATGTCGTCTCTATATAATTAGTGGGAAAATTTCCTGCCTTTGCTTTTGTAATTTAGCGGCGGAAAATCATTGCTATAAGGAAGATAGTCGTCACTACAATTATAATAATCTATATAATATATATTATAAAAACAAGATAATAATCAAAAGTCAAGCTAGTCCAATTGACAAGATACCATGCCTTTGCATCTAAGGTGGTGGGTTCGACTCCTCACAAGGATAAAGCAATGTGTGTAATTAAATATTGATTGCAAAAGGGCCAGGGTATGGGGTGGGTTGGGTTGAGATCGGAAGAGCACACGTCGTGGCGGGTCGGGTTAAAAAAATTGGTGACGAAAACCCATTGATTTTATACCCCCGACTTTTAGCGATGACATGGTCGTCCCTATAAATGTCGCTACGAAAACCCATTGATTTTATACCCCCGACTTTTAGCGATGACATGGTCGTCCCGATAAATGTCGCTACAATAAACTGAAAATATCATTATTATTGGACTATTGGTATGGTTTTATATCAACGACCTCGTCACGGTAAAAAATCGTGGCAATCGGCCAGTAACGACAACATTTGGGCTTACTGTCGCCGCTAGAGGAAACATAGACATTTGCCTTCTTTGCCTGTACGGTTGCATGTAACGTTTCCATTCGACAACATATGAAATGGCCAGCTTCGTCTCTTGGAACCATGCCCCCTCACACATGTATGCCCCCATACAGAGCCACGTCAGCATTGCATTTAAGACAACCAGCCGGCGGCTTTCTCTATTCGGTTGTCGTTGCCAGCAACAGCGACAGTAGCCATTGTGGGATTCTAGCCGTCAACACTAGCGGTGGATTCCAGCCGATCACTGCTGGCGATATTTAATTATTTTTGAACTTTTTTCACTTTTTCCTTTCTTTTTTTTTTTTTGGGTTGCTTTTCTATTTTTTCTTTCTTCCCCTTTCTCTCTTTTTTCCTTTTGTTCTTTTGTCCTTTTCCATTTTTCTTTTTTCTTTCTTTTGTCTCTTCTGTATTTATTTTTCATTTACATTTTCTTGTTTCTTTTTTAAATTCACGTAGTACAAATTGTTACACAGTATAATTTTTTTAAAAATGTATGTAAACCTTTTCTAATTCATTCGACAAAGTAAACATAATAGAATTTGTGTAACAATACGTGTTACAATTTTTGTTTGCACCATTTACATGTTTTAATTCAGGAAAACAATGTACATTACACATTTTACTTCATGTAATAAAGGATATTGCATGTTTTAAATTTATGTAACAGGTTATGTTACATACAAATATTTGTGAAGCAATATATTTCTGTAACAAACCTTGTTACACACTAGGGACAAAGCTACAATTTCGTATAGGATCAAACTGAATCTGCAAATGATAGTTTGGGGGTGTTGTAAAATGAGTTCAAGGACCACGCCTCTGAAATTTTTTTATCATTCTATAAATTATTGGGAATGAAATTTCTCGACTTCATAGTACAAAAATTTATATAGACAATTATTGTAAAGAACTAAATTCTAACATCAAATACAATTTAGAAAAACTAGATGAATCTCTAGAGGCTGAATAGGGTCGAAACTGATCACAACGGATTTTTTGGCATCCAAAAATGATTTATATACCTTAAATTAAGAAAAATTTTAATTTGCAAATTAGTTATTATTATGACATCAATACGAGCGAAGACCCCTTTTAAAGATTACAATAGTTTCTTTTGTTATTAAAATAGTTTTTTGCTATTGATATTGTTAATATTTTGGGATCCCACATTGATTTTCATACGCCAAACAGAACAGGCCCTAAGATTGTGAGTCATAAAAAATTGGACATAGAACTTTTTAATTTGACACTAATTCCATATCTGATTCTTTTCCTTCAAACACTGAGATTGTTAAAGAACTAGATCTTGATATTTTACTTTAATATATAAATGAATTAATTAATTAAAATAAAATAATTAATTAATTAGGTCGAGTGATGATTGAGGGACTGTGTGTGTAATGAAAAAAATGGACTAACTATTGACATTATGCTAGCTGCTAGGCTTCCTAACTAAAAATTTAATTAAAAAAAAAAGTACACTATAATTTTCTGTTTAAAATTATATATCTACTATATGTACATCGTTTCACATGTAGCACGATTTATTACAAAAATAACAAATCTTATTACATGCATAACCTTACAATTTTATGTCAAATATTAAGAAATATAGTATACTATAATTTCTAAATTAAAGGTATCAATTTCTCAATTCATCCCCAAATTTTGCAATTAGTATCGACCGGATTCCTACCTTTTTTTTTCAACCTTCTCGGTCATCAACCTTTCATTAATTTACACGATTAATCTTTTTTTGACACTTATTAAATTACCATTATATCCTCTCTCTTTTTAAAAATAAAAAAAAGTTTAAAAATATAAAAAATTTTAAAAAGAAAAAGAGGGTGGGGTTGAACCCGCTTACCACTGGAAATGGCAGCACAAGGTGCTGCCATTTCAGCAGCCAGAAATGGCCCATTTCAAGCTGTCAGAAATGGCAACACACTGGGGGAATTCACCTTCCTTTTTTGCTGTTAGAAATGGCAACAGTTCTTGCCATTTCAGGCAGCACAGGGGGAGTATGTCCCTCTCTTTTTGGCTACCAGAGGGAAGTCCTCCATTTTTAGCTCGAAATGGCAACTAGCCCATCCTTTGGTTGCCATTTCCAGCCAAAAGGAAAGGAGGAGACTCCCCCTCTTGCTAGAAATGGTGTGAAGTGCTGTCATTTCAAGCCACTAAAAGCGGAAACGGCAATAAAGTACTACCATTTCTAGCAACACTAGGAGGATTAAAAAAATTTTATATTATTTTTTATTTTAAACTTTTTGTTTTTTAATTTAAAAAGAGAAAGGACAAAATGTTAATTTGATCGAGCAATTAAAGGTTAAATTGACGGAAAGTGTAAAAAAAGACCAATCATGAGAATTAATGAAATGTTCGGGACTCAGTAAGTTGAAAAAAGTTTAGAGACTTAGGCGATATTAAGTGTAAAGGTTGGGCACAAAATCTGAAATTAAGCCAAGTTAAAGATTGTTACATGTGCAATATTAAAAAAAGAAAAAGAAAAGAAAAAGGAGGAAAAGGTAAAAGAAAAGAAAAACAAAAAATGGAAAATAAAAGGAAAAAAATGGCTTGGCGGTGCAGAAAGGCAAGGGTTGGAGGGCTAGGGTGGGTGGGGTTGTTTTTTTGTGTGTGTGTATACACACTAGTGGAGCACGTGCTTCACACGAGGTCCATTTCAATTTTTGTTGCAATATGCATGCAATAAAACAAAGGGGGTTAGGAAACGCAAAAGTATATTAGATATCATCTATGCTCAAAAATAGCTAAGAAAGTGAATGTTATTCAAGCCCAAAAAGAACATTTAATAAAATTTTAAGTTATATAAGTTTAGATGTTAATATTTTCTCACTTTTGAGTAAGAGACGAAGACTCTTACATTGCTATTAAAATAAGTAACTTTTCACAACTTTTAACAATAACAACATATCAACTATCTATTTCAAAATTTAAATTTTCCTTCTTTTCATAATTTTTATTCACAAAAGCAAAACTTCAAATACTTAGTCAAGCATATTTTAAATACCATCCATCATCCAAGTAATTAGTCTTGAATCAATAACAATAGTCTCATATACAATACGTCTATCTTTCCTTCCAACTTATAGAGTCCATCAAGATGCAACTTATATTCATATATTTCAACCCGAAAAAGCTATGACTTTCTCTTCTTTTACCCAAGCCAGTAATTGGAATTGTTTAGTCATTTACATTTAATTATTATTTCCAGAAATTTCAATTCCATGTAATAGAATCAGGGATACCTTTATTTACTTGATCACAAACGGCAATTCAAGAATTGAGTACATATTCATCATTGACGGGTAATATAAAATCTAAAGCAAAATGAAGTACACATAACCCAATCAAAATCGGCCAAACAAAATGCTAATTGAAAATCAAATCCAGCACCTTTTATGAAGAAAAATGTAAAGATAATGGGACAGCAGCAGCGAATCCCAAATTCAAAAGCAAGGAACAGCAGCACAAATGGAAAATCAAAGATCGAACAAAAAAATCAACCCTAGCAAAATGTTAGATGTTGCACGAGAGAAGAAGCGTAAAACTTAC
>CAVNYN010214351.1:0-44883 GCA_963692815.1 Nyctanthes arbor-tristis | reverse complement strand
TTTTTTAAATTTTTTTACAAATTATTTTGGTATTATTTTTTTATCATACAATTTATATTCAATTCTTTACAAAATATTATTTTTTTAAATTTTATTATATATTGTTTTAAGGAATAGAGTGAGGGAAAAAGGTAAAAGAGCGGCTAAATTCTCCCCCTTCCCCAAATGGCGTCCCCCCGCCCCCCAACATTAATTGTGATCTAATAGCTATTTATGTAAATTTTAAGAATGACACTATTGCTTTTCCATATATATATATATATATATATAGTGCATATGCAATTGAATAGGTATGACATTTCAATGGTTATTAATCTTTCTTTAGATTTTTATTTTTAAGTGTAGTGAATTGAGTGTTTTTGTAACACCCTTGGAATTTCAAAAATTTCATAGTGGCATTTTTGGATGATAATTTAATCACTTCTTGAATATTGTTTAATTAGTAGCAATTGGTAAGGAAAGTTTGTAATCGGGTAATAAGTCTTGACATTTTCTAGGACTTGGGAAATATTTTGTTTGCCATGACAAGAATGAAATGATAGCTTGAGCTTATATTGATTATTTTCATTAGTTAGTGGTATTGCCAAGAGAATGATTAGGTCTAATCGGTGATGTGAGTTTTGCAGCAAAAGAAATGCTTAAAACTAAAACGTTGTGCTTAATTAGTATAAGTCGAAAACACCAAGGCCGAATTATGGAAGCTCACTATATAGAAAGACTCATTAACTAATAAAGGAAGAAAAATCTAGATGACACTTGGCTATTTAGAAAAATACTCACATGAATTAAATTTGGAAACACTTGGCACTTTGATTGGTGAGGTGAATTCTCAAGCCTCCAATTGGACTTATTTTGATTGGCTAATTGAAAATTATCTAAGGACAAATGGCCAATTTTTCATAGGTGGAACTCAAGTTTTTCTTCAAATAATCTAAGAAATTCGTCCATAAAAGGAATTAGCCATGGAACATCATCAAAAGGCTTCCAAACCACTTCTTTTGTCCTTCAAATAAAGCTCTTTTCATAGACATATTAAACCCTACTTTAGAAGCTACTTTGTTTGAGAAATACTCAAGGATTTGAAGGGATCTTGCTACCTATAAACATCCAATAATCTTTAAAAGGGCAAGAACAATGTGAGTAACCAATATTTTGGTTTCCTTGTTATGCATTAATTCTAAAGAAAAGCTTGTGTTTAATGCATTGTCTTGATAATAATTAAAGTGTTTTCTTGCATTTTCACTAGTATTCCTCTACCCGCCTTGTATTGGCTTGCTTGAATTGTTTCCATACTACGACCTATCCAATGACTCCGCTATAGGGAAGACTAGTATGGTTATGATAATACTCTTGGCTTGGAACTCTGGTTGGGGTCAACCGAGGTTTTAGTGTGGATCCACTTATCATTGTATTACCATGATCAACTTGGCATTTGAATGATATCGTTGTACGATACGGGTAATGGTAATTCTAGTGCTTGGGCCCTATCATGTATTTAAAAAGGTTTGTGCAACTTCACATTTTCTTAAATTTAAAATTGAAAGATCATTTGTGAAATCTTGTGACAAACCAAGATATTGTGTTACTTACGGGGTATCATGTATTCACTTAGTGTATGTTTATTTTTCTTTTTTGTACATGTTCATTCACAAGATCTTTGAAAGGTAGGCCAAGACATGGAGTAAGAACTCAAGTGAGAGTAGGATATCTCAAGTGATAGAGACGGACTTATGGGGTTACTACGAGGACGCCCCATAATTCCTAATGTATTTGGGCACTACATATGAACTCAATGTTTATTGTGCCTACACTCACGTTCATCTCTACCACGATAAGTTTATAGTTGATAAACCGATGTTTTTCACTTAAACTAGTATGGTACCTGTGCAATGCACGGAAAACTTACAAATAAACTATATAACAATACAAATAATATAATTTTTTAAATAAGATAAAATTGCAAAATTTAATGAAAATGTAGTGATGGTGCATTAAGCATTAAATTATCAATCGCAAATTGTTTCCCTCTATTGTCTAAAAATTGCGAATTACAATGAACAAAAATTACAGACGCTACTGTAGTAGTAGATATCCTCCCCCGTTGGATTATGATTTTTTCCTAATTTTCTTGTTAATAATTTTTAAAAAAAAAACTTATATAGATAATAATAATGGAAAATATGTATTAGAGGATTTCATTGAGATTATACTTCCTCTTGCCAATATATATATAGAGTAATAATAAAACAAATTAAAACCAAGTAATTTCTAGATATCGATGTTTATCAATTATTAGTTTTTTCCTGAATTTTTTTAAAATAACAAAGAACTACAACTTCAATATGCCTAAGATGATACAATTTTATCCGCATTCATAAATTTAGAAAGACAAAAATTATTAAAAAAGAATTTTGTTATTTAAAAAAATACATTATTTCTTAAAATAATTAATTAGCAGCTTGTGGGGTCAATTTATGGCTTATGGTTGGACGTTCAAACTTGGAATAAGAGGTCTCAAGTTTGAATTGCTCCTATCGTCCACTCCCTTCCCTTATTTCCCCTTCTATAAAAAAATAATTAAATTAATTAGTAATAATTATAAAATAATTAGCAGCTTAACTCTTCCCCTGCAAATTGTGAAGCGATTAACGTGGAATTAATTGATGCAGAAATAATATCATAATAGCACCCAGTCGAACAAACTAAATATCAATCACTCTATTTTTTCTTAATTTATTTATTTGGACCATTGTTAATACATATCACTCATCTAGTTTATGATATATCCAAAATAACTGCCCAATTTATGATGTGTCTTGGAAATTAACTTGGAAAATTACATCGAATTCTAAAATATTGCCCATAAATAAGAATGTGCTCTGATTTGCATGAATTAGGGATATTTTATCAAAATCTTCCCAATTAGGGAAAAAGCCATAAAAAATATTGTGAATAAATTAAGGAAACCTAGTTGCAAAAGGTAAAATTGTATCATCTTAGTTTATAAGATGGTATACCGCAGAACTTGAAGTAGCTATAGGTACCACATAAAAAGACAGGAAAATAGTGGTGTCTATAAACACAGCTACCTAATGGCATGACTAGTTACAAGTATATAGTAGCATGATAATATGACACTAAATATAAGAACATATCTAAGTATAGGCACACACTCACAACTCGGCATGTGAAGTTATAAGAATAACTTTTGTAAGAATTGGAGGCCTATTTTCTATGTAAAGGCTCTCCAATTATGTAACTCGGCAAGTGACAATAAAGTTTTGTTTACAATCCTAATTTCTTGTGTGTTGTTTACACCCTGCTCAATTGGGCATAAATGATTGTGTATAAAAAGTAAATAAATATGTAACTAACCATCCATATCTCTTGATTAGTTGTAGTGATAAGATAAAGCCACTTTGAACATAAAGAAGAACTATATTTCAACACTCTTTTGAAAACCAAATTCTTAGTCTCGTCCCTCGTTGCTAATAGATATAAAAATATAAATAAATAAAAGCTTCTGCAATTAAATAACTTGTTAAAAATGTTAAAACAACGGGGGCGTGACAGTTTTTCTATCTGGTCCTGTGACATAAGGATGTCTTCCATAACATTTTTGAAGAACTAATGAGGTTTTGAAAAGGAATATATATTATTAAAAAGAATTGATTGGCAGAAGACAAGAGAAAAAAGGAATATAGTCCACTGTCGTATTCTTTGGGAAAAAATTCATTTTATTAGCTCTTTTTAGATGTGATTTTCTTACCATTGAGTCCAATTTTTTTATTTAAACTAATGAATATTTTTTTACCTTTACTATGACTTCAATGAATGTCTGTAAATATAGATTAAGTGATTTATAACTTATCATTATGTGCAATATTATTACTGCTATTGAATATCAACTATGTAGCAATATAAATCGTGACTTATGGTTGCATGGTTGATCATGTTCAAATAATTTGACTAATCATTACTACATCTTCATGTAGGTTGTACGATGCGAGGTGCGAGGCTTCATTTATGGAGAAACATAATGCTAGATTCATTTAAATAACTAGTTTTAATCTCAATTCTCATTCTTTTTAGTGCACACAATAGAAGTGAAATGTATTTTCATTTCCAATTCCTAATTGCATGTACACGTGAGACACCTACATACAATCAATGCAAACAGTGTATTTTAGTTTTTTATGACATCATGAAACCTACGAAGCACACTTACACGACCTTTTATTTACAAACTTATACTATAACTGCACGGGTGAAAAAATGTAATTTGTAATCATTATAGAGGTGAAAATGTAAATTAAATTTTCGCACAGGATGTGATGAATATTGATCTAAATTCATCAATGAGAAATAATTAGAAAAATCAAAAGGCAAATAAAAAATAGTAACCAAACATACTTATAGTAACCAAACACACTAGTTAATCTTTTGACATAATGTAATCATATTCAGAATTTAAAAGGTGAAAACTCACTAAAAACTTTTATTCGAACACACATAGCAAAACATTAAACAATCAAGTGAAATCCAATCTATGAAATGATATGATCCATTTCCTATATCGCAGTAAATATTGTAATGTTAAAGAAATTATTACTGCAAACCATAGTAGGCAAAATCATAAGCATCTATATTGTAAAATTATAAAATCAATTTTGTCATTGTGGTAAAGATTGTAACGCTCAAGAAATCATTAGGGCAAAAATGCAATACATAAGTATAGATATCATAATTATAATTAATACTAAAATCGGGGTTTCAAAGTTTTAATTTCATTCAATTCAATTTAATTAAAATTAAAACATTAACAATTAATGAGTAAGGACAAATGAGAGATTAAAACAAATGTGTAGGAGTAAAATCGTTCAAAACTATATCCCGCTATTCTCTTTTGTATATAGTATAGATGATCTAATAACTTAAAACATAAAATTACCGCATTGTTTAATCTGAACTTCACATGTAATACTGACCTATATTCTTAACATTTTAAACTTGGCTAACATAATATCAGACTAGAGTAAATGGCGACAAAATCTGCATTTTAAGTATCGATCGAATTCGTTAAATAATTAAATTTGTGTTATTTGAACAAAAGTCCATATAAAAATTTAAACAAAATTAACACATAGCAGAATCCTATTTTTCAACACATCACATTACTTTTACATCGAATGTAATCACATGAGACATATGTCATTTTTGTCACACTTTTTTTTTCTCATCTTTTGTCTAGATAGAATTATTCATAAATAAAATCGTAACAAAAGGGAAGCACATAAACTATGAGAATCCAAATACAGATACAAAAGAAGGTACGAAGCTATTGATGTGACCCTAGTAAGAAATAATCTAACATTGGACGTCTGACACTATTAGAACATCAGATGGTATGGCATAATATTAGTGGCAGATATAATGCCATATCTTTTTCTAGTATAGTCAATAATGTGCACTAGATCTAAATGCGAAAAAGGTACAAAGGTTTTATATATATATATATATATATCTACTATATTAAAAATAGTGTTTTAAAAAGCGTGAAGTGAGAAAAAGCGTAGACCTGAAACTTCAAGCGCTGCAAGCTTAAGCGCGCCTAGGCGGTGCTTAAGCATTAAAAAGCATTTCTTATTTTTTCTAATCTATCTAAAATTATTAAATAACTGAAATATATATCCTAATTTGGAAAATAAATGTAAGATCATAACTATTATATCTACTTTATAATTTTAACAATTTTACGATATAATTTTGATATTTTCAAAAGGCAAAAAATGAGTAATTCCTACTTTATTATACATTTATAGGGATTAGGTATTTAAAAAATGGTATAATTTCAAAAATAAATAACATTTACCACTTAAAATAAAAGCAAGAAAACTCATTTTGCACTTTTTACCTGCAAGAAAACCACTTAAAATAAATAAAAAGATGTATAAACACCAATTCTCTACGTGTGTGTGTATATATTGTGTCATGCCCTCACTAGTTTACAATATTTTTGACAGTACCTTATACTAATTTACAAATACTTGAGCGGAAACTTCAGGAGAACAAATTTCTTTTTGTCATACAGAATTTAACATTCGATAAGGCTAATTATTTAAACTAGCACGTTGTTCAATTTTAAAGAATCATTAAATCTAGATTTTTCAATAAAATGTATAGAACAGAACAAGTTATATTAATAGGTATATCTCATTAATCACCAAAGCAAACTAAATCATTAGTTACCCTGGAAACTAAGCTTCATATCATTTCATTGTATATATTATAAGGTGTGAAAATATTTATATATATATATATATATTATAGGAAGGTGGGTATGCTTATAAATACAAAAAGTATGAGGTTCATAATTGCATCCCCACTAGCTCGAAAGATAAGCATTCACTATATGCAAAACTTTACTCCCGTTCGCAAGCATGCTCCAACTCATAGCTTGCCTTGCTTTTCAAATATCGTATCTTCAATCATTTATGAAAATTGTAGAAGAAGGGAGTGAGTACGAAGTACTCAGTGAGTAACAAAAAGCTTTTGATTCACTTTTCATTTGAAAGATTTATTTTCATGAAAATCATTGAATCCACAAAGCTTTCAAATACACAAAAAGCGCCCTATCACTAGTTAAACTACTACCCGTGGTGCGCGTAAGATACATATCAATTCAATCATAGCCATGTGCATTTAAGTAGATCCACATTCGAATCTCGGTTGACCCCTACCGGAATTTCAAACAAAGCAAATACCACACTAATCGTCGCGCATCTCGGTATCACTAGATGACTCCTAGTATGACAACAAAGCAAAGTGAAGCAAATATAAAACGGGTAGAGCAACTAGTGAATCAATCTTTCTTTTTAATGCATCAAAGTCCATGTTCATCTCATAGAAATCATCAATCAATATTCATCCTTATCTTATCAAAACTTCATGAATGTAGAAAGGGAATCAAAGAATTAGTTACTCACCTCTTTAACTTGATTTTTTCAAATTCTTTGAATTATTGACAAATATCCTCAAAACCTTCATTTCTACACTCACTAAACTCTTCCGTCAACCATGTGCGTCACTTATTGAATTAAGACTTAATTCAACTCCTCAAGTAAGGATTATTTGGTTTTCCTATTTTGGCAATGCACATTTGAAATCATTTTAAAATCAAGCATAGTGTCGT
The DNA here is from genome assembly GCA_963692815.1 of Nyctanthes arbor-tristis. NCBI lineage: Eukaryota > Viridiplantae > Streptophyta > Magnoliopsida > Lamiales > Oleaceae > Nyctanthes > Nyctanthes arbor-tristis. The sequence continues at coordinate 37,691 of CAVNYN010214351.1, read as the reverse complement.
ATGCTTATGAAATTCTCCTAGAAGGTATAAAACTCAAATAAGTTCATTATATATAAAATTGAGCTCAAGAATACTACGTTAAGAACGCCAAAATATTTTTTAACCTCCTAAAAATCTGTTATCAGGTGCCCACTGACCACTTTCACAAAACATGTCATAAAAACTCCTACGGGTCTCCAAACGGTGTCATTCAAATTCCAGATGATAGATAACGCATAGAAGATCATTTTTCAGCTTGTATCTTGTTAAAATTCTACATATGACCTTTTAAAATTGAAGAGCAGAAACTGAATATATAAGACTTCCATACCTAAAGTCCTTTTATTAAATTCATATATATATAGTTGGCTTCCTAGGATTCAACATTAGCCTCTTATGCTTTCCTTTTCATTATAGAAGACATGGCCCTTTTCATTAAAGAAGACATGGCTTTCCTTCTTCCAATTAACCTAAAAATCCATTTAATTTAACAAAATACTATGAAATTCACTTTAAAGTCCCAAAGAATACTCACCTTTTTCAATCCTGATTCTTTCAAAAGTTCCTTGACTTGCTGATAAGTGCCTTCAAAACCTTTATTTTGCTTAATCAAAGTAATGTCTCAAGTTGGATTCCTTATATATATGAAGAGGGAGCTTTTCCAAGTATAAGAGTGGTGTTTTGATAAGTTTTGCTTGGTCCTCTATTGACCTTTTCCTTTTTGGACAAAGTTCCTTTATATATGTATATAAAACCTTGAGTTTCGCCGATAGAGGGCAAGACAATTGGCCTTAGATATTCTTGAGAATAGCCAATGGAAACAAATACAATTGGAGGCTTAAGAGCTTTTTGCCAAACAAAACTCATGACAAGTGTCCCTATTTTTTCTCATGTGATGTTTTATCATCTTAACAAATGGCTTATTTAAGTTTATTGTTTGGGAAGCCCTCTTACTCAATATAGTTTTACAGTTTAGTTGTTATACCTTACACCAACCAATAACCACACTTGAGTAACACTCTTTTAATCTTAAGACATAATTGATGCAATTCAAGTGGCTATTCAAAATAATAATCATGTTGTTAATAACCACTTTTTAATTTTTGTCATTCATTTGAGCAATAATCTTGTAACCTTGCAATTGAAGTAATTCCCCATAACTGTCATATTGCTTAATTCTTTGTTAGATTCTTGTGGGATGTTACATATTACATATAATAATATCATATAACTCAAATAGAGTCAATAAACATATTATAAATTCAAACAATTTTCCTTATAAAAATCCTTATAATATTATAAATTCTAATAATATTATAAATTAACACGATTGCTCTTGACTATTACTAAAAAAATAATATAATAATAATGATTTTTAAAGAAGTTTAGTAGCTGTAAAAATTCTAACTAGAAAAAAAATTTAGTGGTATTACTATAACTTTTTGATTGTCCTACATTGAAAGTTTTGTAAAAAAGTAACATGATTGGGACTTATAAATAAGTTGGGCCTTATACGTAAGTTGGGTCTTTGTGCAAATGATTGTGTAAAGGAAATTTTGTGGACTCTGAGACAAATTAATGATTGTCCTGGTCCTTGATATTTTTCTTTAAGTTTAAAAATTGAAAAAGAAATTTAGTAGTACTGCTTCAACTGTTTGATTGTTTTACATTGAAAGTTTTGTAAAAAGACAACATGATTGGTGCTTAGAAATAAGTTGGGTCTCTTGTGCAAGTGATTGTGTAAAGGAAATTTTGTAGATTTTGAGGCAAATTAATGATTGTCTTGGTCCTTAAAAATTTTATTAGCAAGAGGAGTAAGCTTAAAAATTTTATTAACAAAAAGAGCTTAAAAATTTTATTAACAAAAAGAGTAGCCACGTGAAGTTACAAGGTTACGCCACCTAAGCGTCAAAAAGCACACATAGGCTTCATTAGGTGAGCGTCGGCGTCAAAAAGCGCGCCTAGGTGTGCCTAGGCGATTAACAAAATTTGTTGATCGTTTTTTTCCCCAGCTTATAGCATGAGCGAGGCGTGAGGGTGCCACTTCGCACCTAGGCGCACTTTTTAGAATGCTGATTAAAAGAGAGGAGTGGATCTTGACTATTCATCCAAACCATGGGTCTTCACTATTCATCCAAACCATGGGTCATTGTTCCAACCACAGTAAAGGGTGCCTTTTTTCCCTTTTATTTTAAACTGGTTTCACCAACTCTTTTGTCCCATTTTTTCACTTCACTCCTACTCTCACCTAAGATCCCCTTTTTGAAACTTAAGATTTATCGCTTTCTTCATGTTTTGGCTCATTTCACTCTTTTTCCTCTGCTTCTCCAATTATGTGCGTTACTACAAAAAATTGTTAAGTTAGCATTTCTAGTTTTCCATTAAGTGAAAAAAATTATTTATTTATTATTTGCATGAAGTGTGTCGAGTTGCTTAATATTTTCGAGCATACAAATTTTATTCTTGGCTGAAAAGAGCTGAAAATAAAGTAAATTTCGTGTGGTTATTTTCTTGAAAGTTAAGGCACACATAAATCTCTTAACCTGGTGTGTGTGTCTGTCTCTGTGTGTGTGTGTGTGTATATATATATATATATATATATGGAGAACTTTCCGAGAACCGATATATTTGACAAATATTCATGGCAAATGATTTGTACCATTTATTTTATTTGATACAATGGCTGAGATCTTTCAATTAAATCCATTAAAAAGGCAACATTCTGTGAACCAATATATCTGATAAGTGTCTCTAATAAATGATATGTACGATTTATTTTATTTGATCGAATGGTTGATATCTTTAATTAATTAAATCCATTACATCCTTTCTGTTTTTGAACAACATTAAATATTTCCTTATCTAATTAAATATATGTTAAAAATTAACCTGTAAAGAACAATCAGAAACTAGATATCTTCTAATGAATTCCCCCAAATCCAAATGTAACTCTTAATGAAATAAATAGACATCTCTTCCGACCAAGATTTCTTCAAATTAGATCATATAACACAAAATATCAGGGGTGAAGAAGGAAAAAAGAAAGAAAATTCCAAAACCTACAAAGATCGGAGTATACCATCAAACAATTCATGACGCTTGTCCTGCCTCTTCGTATGGAGTCGCACCATAGCATCCAACATTTGCCTCATTTGTTGCAGATCCATATCTCTCGCAATCTCCTGCCTTTTGATCTCTAGTTCTATTTTCTGCTTCTTGGAACTATGCACCTTGTCAAAGACATCCACAAATCTCTCTACTACCATCGCCAAACTTGTGACCCATTCATCCCTTGCCTCGTCTTTCTTCTTACCCCTACCCCCATCATGTCTAATAACTTGCACCTCCTTAACCTCGTCAATACCAATGCAGCCATGATATCAGAGGTTTAGGCGGGAGAACTACTCTTGATTTAGATATAGATAGATTTCACTTGTTGCATCATTTATTTTTTATTTGAATAGATTATAATACCCAAGAATTTTATTATATCTACCGGTACGTTGATCATTATACATAACTATACATGTGGCATTCATCTAGACGACCTCCACTCAACCTCAACCCTTAAAACCCAATTTAAATGAATGCGACATGTACATATATGCATAATAACCAGCCTATCGGTAAGCATAATAGAATTCTTGTTATAATACCATCTAAATTGTAATAAAAATTGAAAATAGAAAAAACAAAAGACAATCATTTATATATATAAGCTCGATGAGCCAGGTCAGGGAACTAATACATTCATTTAAGATTAGTTTCTGGAGAGAGTTCTCCAAAATTAGTTTCTAGTTGTGAGAAAAATAAATTGTAACATATTTAGAGATGGCAATTTGAACATGCCCCCTGTGAGAACCCACCCTAGAATAGTGTAGGGTACGGTATTTAGTGCGAATTGACGACAATTGTTATTACCCATAAAAATTTTGTGTTACCGTTATTATCCCTTGATCCGCAAATTCTGAAGCCGATTGGATCGCGAAACAAATCAGATGAGTTTCTAATCGAGTTTTAATTATTACTCCATCCGTCCCGCAAAGATAGTCCAGTATTTCATTTTCAACTGTCCCACAAAGACAGACCACTTACTAAATGGAGCATGCATTTAATTTTTTGTTTCCATATTTTTCCTTTAATTAATCGTCCACAGTAACTACCAATACAATTCAATATTAATGATACAGGAGGATATAAATGGAAAATATACATAAAATTAGTTGTCCCAACTATATTAACAATAATTTTTTAATTCATGTGAAATTAACTACTCATCTATCCTTAAGGGACAGAGGGAGTAAAACATAAATGGATCCCACAATGTAGTTAGGTACAATCATCACCTAGGGACATCTCCAATAGTTTTCCCTATATTTGGAGGAAACGATCTCCGCTAAATATAAGGAAAACCATTGTTGCACTCCAATGATTTTCCCTAAATTTAAGGGAACTCTTTTTTTTATTATTTTTACTTTTTCATTTCATTTAATTATATAAAAATAGGAATAACATTTTTATTTTAGTTAAAAACATACTTAATTTGTATAATAATTATAATTAGTTAATGTTAAATAATTTATTATATATCGAAAGAAGCAAAATAAAGAATGTCGTTGGGAAAAAAAAGAAAATCTAAATTATTAAATTACTCATCTTAAAAAAAAAAACTAGACGATTAACTATTACACTTTTTTTGGAGCATCCAACATTAACAAGTACACAAATAATTAAGTGAAATAAACAACGATACATTAATAAAGAGAAATATGCAAGCCAGCTCATTAACATATTTAATAAAAATTAAAAAATATATAATATTTGAATTATAAAAAATTAATAAAACCACAAAAAAATTGGAATCCAAAATTAGAATAATTAAGTGTTAAAAACAAAATTAATTCATGAATGTCATTTCGTAATTAGAATGGCAGCAATTTCATAAGCAATAGATGACATTTTTGTAATTAATTACCAATCCTCAAATATAGGGGAGGTGAATAGCGTCTCTCACTAACTATTCAATTCCCCATATTTGGAAAGGGTATGAGAGATGGTTGGAGATGCCTAATAAACACCTAGAACATTAATAGAAAATTTGCACAACTCTAAAACAAATCAATACTTTAAAGACATTCTATTTGCACAAAGAAATAGACCACTCAACACTACGGCACTAGGCATTAATTAACAATAACTAGCAAGTAATAGGGATTGAGATTGAGGCCCATATCATTGTCCAGTGGCGTCATATCGTGGGTTGGCCGGTGAGAGAGATCTAGGGAAACCGACGGCCGGCTGAAGGCGAGGTGAGACTTGAGAAAAGACTGAAGAGAACGGTACATAGTAGATGTAGGGTTTGAGATTTACGCCTTTTAGCCTCTTGGTTTGAAAAATGGACTAGTAATTAAGTGAATTTTGGGTTGGGTCCCTCTTTAATGACTTGTGTTTACGGCTTTTTATTTTTCTTTTTTTACGTTGACCCTGATCTTTTATTGTCTCGTGAACTTAGCGAATCAAAAATTCTGATCCATTATTGTCATGTGACATGTGGATCATAAAAAATTCTTACTGTTAATGGTGAATATCGATCGGTTTTAGTGTAGATCGAATTTTTTATGCCATTCTTAGATAAGAATGGAGGAAGAATAATGTTATTTATCTAGACTGGAGACCAGTCTTTAGTCTAGTTGTCATCTCTTCACTGGCCATTAAATAAATGTGGACCCCTTGTATTTATGTATATCAAGTCATCCTCCTCCAATGTAGTGATACCAGCTATTTTTAGTTTAGATAAATAGCATCACTCATTGGGGAACATGGTGAGAATCTCCATCGCAGCTCCTTTTTTTTAAAGTGGCTCCGCCTCCTTTTAATCTTTTTATTTATATTTTAAATTTTAAAAATAATTATAGTATTATTATTAAACAAAATGTAATAATATTAATTTGGTGATGAAAGGATGAATTAATTGATGGATATTTGTCCACTATCTGAATCCTCTATGGACAACCTTGTTATTTGTTCAATTGTGCGGTCCACTGGGCATCAAGGTCGGAGGAGATGGAGACAAAGTCTTAAGGTTAATAACTAGGGCAAAAGACAATAAACTTTTGCGGTAGAAATGTGAAGTTGGATATGTTAGGAATTGAACAATAAATATGCACAGCGGAAATTAAATAAACATCCAATTCTTATGCTTAGAATCGACTTTGCACTTCAAAAAAATTTGTGATAGAAAAATACCTCCTTGATGAACGCCGTGAATAACAAATCCTATTTGTCCGTTGGAGCAATGCTCATCACTACAGATGTCCAATTGTCCAGCCTCTAACGGTAATCTACACAGTAAGAATGGATTTGGAACTCCATGACAACAAACAGTTTTGAAGCAGATTTATGAGATTAGGTTTAGGGTTCTGTCAATTTCACATGCTAGCAAGAAGTCAACAGAATATCCACGATCACATCGTGTATAATTCGTCATACAAATTTTCCCCATAATCTCACGCCTAAACCCTAAACACAATATGCCTATTTATAGTTACAGGATGTAAAACTTTAATAATATTTGGGCTTCCATGTGCCTACAACTAAGCAGTCCAATTAATTAATCTCATTAATTAATTCAACTCGATTAAACACAGTCCAAAAAATTGGACCTTGGAAATCAATTCCAATAATCTCCCATTTGGACAAGGTCTATTCTAAATCACCAACTCTTACCTTTGTGTATGACCAATTAGGCTCCCACTCACGATGGCAAACATCATGATACTATTATTCTATTTCAATTATAAGAACACAAACCAAAATCTTTATTTTAATTTATCATCTATTCACCTAGATCTATCAATTCACATCGCCGTCCAAGATTGACATCTAACAACGTGTCAAGGCAACTCATGTGATGGGATAGTCATGTGGTACAACAAGCTTTTATATGTATGGTTACCATGGAAATATAATTCATTCATCAATATAACCTAATCAGTTAAGAGATATGGAAATGCGTCAATCTCATAACAACCAATTATGTTATTCACCTTAATTATTTATTGATCAAACTAAGTTATGATGAAACCTTTTCAACTCATAACTTCACCCCGACTAAAGAATTTATATCAACCAAAGTAGACAAAAAGCAGGTTATAATCTTCCATTATCCAGGAGTGATGAATCCTCATCTTAGATACTTACAACCTTCATGCAACTTTCATTATACTTGTAAGGCATTTTCCTGATAACTCTTGGTTAGATTCTCATCAAATATCCGACTAAGTATAACAATCATTACATAAGATTCTATGGTACCCTCAAGTCAAAGGACTAATTCCACAACCGTCCATTGGAGATCAACAAGTAACGCTTGAATAATTTACCATGTGGTATCTCTAGGCAGGCCATCCAATGTATGTTCAACTAACAATACACATATGTGTCCATTCGGATGTCCTTACATCCTAACTCGTGAGATCAGTTATTTTCTTCATAAGAAAGAAATATGAAACATGCTAGTCTATCAATAATAATGATATCCGTATCTCATTACTACATTGACTAGGGATATTTCAAGAATAAGTATATAACTTACATCTCACAATCACAACTTCTTGTAATTAATAAGTTACTATAATCTTATTCTATGGACTCTATTATTTTACAAGATAACTTTATCTTAATAATAGATATACCACTTGAATACATCAATTAATAAGTGTTTATGCGCATTATCCAATAAAAATTGCAACACCAGAGTCCTATACAAATCCAACATCTATTGTATCTAATATACATGACCATCATGTGATGACAACAACTTTGTTATAAGATCTCTTGTATGTTTAGATGGATTCGTTTAATCTCTGTCATTGTGTATCATCTCTTCCCAAGAGATATATTGCCTCAATACATACTTAGATCACTGACCAGACCCAGTTTTCTTCGCTTGTGCAATGACTCCATTATTATCACAATCTACATTGGATCAACAATGGTAGGAATAAATTCAAGTTCAGTTATGAACTTTACAATCTAAAGTGCTTCTTTTACTACTTTCAAAGTAGCTATGCATAAGACTTAATATTTGAATTAGTAGTTGTATCTATCTCGAACTCTTTCCAGTTGATCACACTGCTATTATGAGTAAATACTTTTTGAGATATTTCTTTAGTCTTTTCAGACTGAGAATTGACATCACTAAATACGTGAACTCTTAGTTCATATTTCTCCATAATTCAAAAACATTTCTTCAAGCGTTTCTCAAGCATTTAAAAATGTTCATGACTGCTGTAAGATGTTTCCTAATAGAATTCACATGGAATATGCTTTTGACCCTTAAAACATGTGAAACATTCAGTCTAGTACACAACATTGCATACTAGTTAGATTTTATTGCAATGGTACAAGGAATTCTATCAATGCAACTTTCTCAATATGTGTTTTGTAACACACTTTTTTTTTGAGAAAGTGATATCATCTTTATGAGACAGAGTCCTCACATAGACTTTTTCACATTAAATCTTCTCACGTTTTTTCTATGTACATGGATTTGGATAGGCCAAGCATACTTCTAGATCTATTTCTATAAATCTATGTCCCAAAGATGCATGCTACCTCTGCGAAATCTCATATGGAGAAAAGTTTTGGATTTTTTTTTATATATAGGGATATCATATTTCAATAATACGTGTTCTTATACAATATTATGAACACGGTTTAATTCCTAGTAACCTTTTGTACACATTATTCCTCTTAATATATGATAGAATCAAACACTTTGATTATGCTATCAAAATGAAAATTTCAGCTCATATAAGGTTTGATTAATATTCCATTTGACTTTATGGATTCAAAAACTTTCAGATTGTATCATATACATCCTTACTGACATTCCCATAGAGGAATACAATTTTGACATCCATTTGTCAGATCTCAAAACATGCTACTTTAGCATCAAGAATTCAAATTTGACACAGACGTGATTATAGATAATAAGGTTCTGTCAAAGTCGACGTTTGTCTTTGGTTTAAATCTCCAGTACCAATCTTGTCTCTTTTTAACTTGAGCATTACCATCTATGTGAACTTCTTGATTGTAAACCAATTTACAATATATAGGTCTTGCCTATTCTGAGAAGTCAATCAAAGTCCACATTTTGGTTGTCATAGAGCTCACAATGAATTCTATTGCAGCAAACCTAACCTTGTAGGTTCTGGGTCAACACTTTGACATTTCATTCTACGAAAATGGTTGGTTTATCATCTTTAATTATCAATCCAAGATTGAAAATCACAAGATCATATCCTTAAATCAATGTATTTCCCTACCTGGTCTACGCAGAGCTGATGTGTTCTTAGGAACCATATTCCTATTACCAGTTTATACATCATCAAATGAAGTATGTTCACTAGCACATCTAGCTGATCAATTTCTTTTGTGGTTTCTTGAACCCCTTCAAGAAACACTCCCACTGTTTTTTAGAATAAACAATTTTTCTAAGAATACAATATAAGATGACATTCATCTCAAATGTGGAGTATAAATCGTGTCCAACTCTTGTTGAATAATCCACAAAGAAATATTTCATACACCTTTGAAAAGTGTTATTATCCAAAATAATTTTGAGTTTCATTAATCGACTTAGATAGAACACACTATAGTGTGTAACATGAATCTCTATTGCATATCCCAAAACAAGTTTGGAAGAACTGTTTGGTATATCAAATTATAACATATCTAATATATACAACTTCTCTTCAAATACACTTTTATAGAATGGTGCATTTACAGGAATTCATTGTAAGAGAATTTTATTCTTTTTAGATAATCAATTATACTGGAAAATATTCCTTACGCCGATTATATCTAAGTGTTAGAATATCTTTTCAAATAGCTTTCCGTTTCCTGCTTGAACCTTTTGAGCATTTCAAAACTTTTATACATAATCTTGCTCAAGTGCATGAAACTATATCTAATATAATCATCATTGAACTTGGCCAAGTAAGAAAAGATATACCTAACATTTATAGACTTTTGTCCAAATATATCAATATGGATCAGGACTTAATTGCGTTTAATGTCAGAATTGGATATAATCTAGATTATCCTTTATACCTCTTTTGTTTTCTATTCTGATAATAGACCTTTTAGGATTTAGAATCCAGATATTATCAATTTTATTTCTCTAGTAGATTCTATAATTAAGAATAACCATTATTCTCAATCTCAATGGAACACTATTCATGTCCAAATATGAGTCAGAAATAATGTTCTTCATAAGACCTCAACCATAATATTAATATTCTTATCCCAAAACAAAACAAAACAAAAGGTAACGATAAAAAATAGGTTTTAAATGTAGCAACTATTGTTTCATTTCCTACTATAGGTCCTATTTTTCCAGTAAACAGTGATCTACTCTATTTTAGTCTCATTCATATTCTGAAAAATATAGGAACAATATCCAGTATCTAAAAATTAAGAGATTGAAGAGTAACCTTATCACTCTCATTTTGTAGTAAGATCTTCTTTGAGATTTCTTTCTTTCCAAGATGATGATTATATATGCCTTATAGTTTTTATTCTAATGTTCTTTGTCTCTACAAAGATCATTGGTTTTGGATATATGTCTTTATACACTATAACTGCATAATTGACTGACTAGAATCTTTCTTAAAGTTCCATCAACTCTACCTTTAAATACTATTAAAGGCTTCAACGGTCAATACTTACCCTTACATCACATTGATGATAAATTCAATAGTTTTAGCATATCAATGTAAATCTTTACACCCACATGCAATATTTACAACTCATAACGGCAAGTATCACACATACTCAATGTGTTCATTATCTCATGATATTTGTAAATTTACACTATTCTCGCAAAACTTCCTCAGTAGGAACATTCGCTTAATCTGTTTTAAGATATATCTATTCTTCTTATTTGAGAACAATTCTCATTATGATGTTAGTTCTATAAGTTTGGTCAAGAAAATTTTGTTGACATCTAACATGCCAATTAATTTTATAAATATACTCACTATTCAAATACGTAATGAAAGGACAGAACAAAATTAATTGATGTAGTAAATTAATTTGATATGGATTTTTATCAAATTAATTATGCTCCCACTGAATTAATGATCCCTTTGCATTAATTATTGAAATTCATTTGAATTTCGAGTGGGCTAAGATCTTGTTTGCTTTATTAGAACCTTGAGTTACTCAACAAATCTTAATAAAACATTCAGATAGATACACTATCAATCACATATCTCATGTGACTCGTAGATCATTAAGTAGACAACTAATTGTCGTCCACATCTCATGTTCTTACTTGACACGCCTCTAAAATTTTATTTCCTTGAGTCCCTCAACAAGAAATAAAACTTTAGTTAAATTCAACCCACTGTTTAGAAACATCATAAATTTCATAGTGATAAAAATATTCACGAATGAGCAACCTTGAGTTACTCAACAAACTGACATCGGTAATGAACTCTAATTTTTCACTATAATAGTGGAAGGTATACATTAACAGTTAATACGAATTCAATATTTTAATTAATGGATCGGTCTCATCTCAAGCATGTGTAGTAATTACATCCAATATGTAATTACTTATACATAACTAATAAGCGCGGATCATTATGGATTACTTTTACCCAATCTTCTTGAGCATGAAGAAGACTAGATGATTAATTTATTAGGTGACATCATATTCAATCATCTAATGTTAAATGCAAATATTCTCCATTTTCCCTTTCCAATTTGTATCATATACAAAATATCTTGTTATATCTCAAACAGAAAGGAAAAATAAATTAACCGTGCAATCATAACTAGTATCATATGCTACTTTATTGCAACCAATCATATAGTTCAAGTTCATAATGATCTACTAAATCTATTCAATTAATATCACATATTAATTAATATGTCAATTTCTAGATTTGGTATTGACAATAAACATCCAAACCAATTTAGACAATATAGAATGGACTAACCGAAATTAAATAATTAATCTAATTAATTAAGTAATTTCGCATCAATAAAGTCAATCAACTAATCTTATTAATTAACTAACTTTATTAACAATTGGGGATTACCACAAAATAACTCTTTATTTTGTTGACAGTATCAAAATCATACTTTGATATAAGTTTTGGAAATATTTAGGGTTAAAATTACAATTTGGATTAAGTCAAAATTCCATTTTGTCCAAATAAATAATTTTGGCAAAACAAAATTTTCACAAAATTGAAATTTTGACTCAATTGAAAAATTTCTAAAATTTTACAAAATTTTAAGTTGTAATTCAAACCTCAAAGACCAATTTGTCAACTTTGAAAAATATAGGACTGATTCTGAAATTTTTAAAACTTCAGGGTCAATCTATGAATTTCCAAAACCTAAGGGACTGTTTGATCAATTTTTAAAATTATTAGGCTGCCCTAGTTAAAATATCAAAACTTAAGGACTTAAATGCAATTTTCCAAACTACATATACCTTCATCCTTCAGTTCAAAACCTGAGGGGCTTCTTGTGCAATTTCAGAAATTGCATAAGAACCCCGTCTCCCTAAGCTTGAAGCCGACAATAACGGTGGCTCGGGTTAACACCAGCCGCAGCCTTCACGTTCTGCTTGGTAGGTGCTACTTCAGTAACAGCCCTACCGGCGGCTACTGTTGGGCTCTGGAACCTTTCAGCTGCTGTTGGGCTATTTACAGCAGCGTTCATTGCGGCGAACTATTTGCCGCTGCCCTAAAATCCACACGCAGCAGCGGCGGCTACTGGTTTTCACAATCAATAGCAGCTGCTACTTTTTGTAGTGTAGCGAGTTGCTGCTGCTAGGGCGCCGCTACCGCATGAGCCTTTCGCCGCTGGAACTATTTCGAACAGTTGTCTGCTCCCACCGGCAACGTTCATCCGACACCTCTTTTTCCCCCCAGATTATGAAATCTAATTTCACAATTAGAAATTTGAATCTCATTCAAATTTAATTGTCAATAATTCAAATGAAATTGCTATATGTAACAATAACAATTATTGTGAATTTAATCAACAGTATTAAACAAATTCTAAAGAGTAACAAGACAGGATCTGATACCACTGTTAGGAATTGAACAATAAATATGCATAGTGGAAATTAAATAAACATCCAATTCCTATGCCTAAAATCGACCTTGCACTTCAAAAGAATGTTTTAGAAAAATACTTACTTGGTGAACGCCGTGAATAAAAAATCGTATTTGTCTGTTGGAGCAATACTCATTACCACAGTTGTCTAATTATCCAGCTTTTAGCGGTAATCCACACGGCAAGAATGAATTTGGAACTCCATGACAACGAACAGTTTCGAAGAGGATTTATGGGAGTAGGTTTAGGGTTCTGTCAATTTCATGTGCTTGCAAGAAGTCGACAGAATATCCATAATCACATCATGTATAATTCATCATACGAATTTTCCCCATCGTCTCACGCCTAAATCTTAAATACAAGACGCTTATTTATAGTTGTAGGGTGTAAAACTCTGATCGTATTTGAGCTTTCATGGGCCTACAACTAAGCGGTCTAATTAATTAATCTCATTAATTAATTCAGCTCGATTAAACTCGGTCCAACTAATTGGACCTTGGACATCAATTCCAACAGGATAACCGGGTCAATTTTAAACGGTTCCATAGGTGGCTCGGGTTTGATTATGTGGCGGATCAAAATTTATTGTTGGTATAGTTACCTAATAGTATGTCCCACATATAGATTCCATCAGCCACGTAATAAATTCCATCCAATAAATATAACAAAAGTTTGAAGAGTGAGTAATGAAGGAAATTGTAAAAATTTCATTGAGTTTTTAAGCACTTAACTCTCCATATGACACGGAAAGCTATAATGGGAAATGACATTGCTCCTGCAGCTCAGTCTTGCTAGGGCTATATATCTCGAATCTATCATCTAACATGATGAATATTCATTAACTGCTAATAAGCTTACCGCTTCAGCAAAGACTTGATACCTTTTGTCAAATTTAAGATGCCCATATGTATTGACCGATTAATCGTAATTGCGTTTCATTCTCGTCATTTGGGATAAATTATGGGAAAATTATAATAAAGAGAGAAGTAGAATGAACAGTGAATGTTTCAAGAGGCTTGAAATGTCTCGTTATAAGCGTGTTGCTGTAAAATAAAGAGATATAGGTGGAGGATTGCATAATTTGCGTTCAATAAATATCAAACACTATAGAAGACTATTTTATAAAATTGTTAACGTCTCTCCTCCATGTCTTCAATATGTACTTGTCGTGACGGGGCGTTGCACCCTTGTCAACGAGAAGCATCAATAGCATGTCTAGTAAAAAGTTGGAATCAAGTTGGACGCATAGGAACCTTTATTAGGCCCGAAAAGGGGAAAAAGGTTCAAATATTTATGGCCAATTTTTGCAAATCAAACCGTACTATCGCTGCGCTTTGGACTACATTTTTTTCAATTTTTATTCTCTCCCTGAAAATCAGATTTCACTCTTGAAGAAAAAAAAAATATATTATTAAAATAAATCTCCTTTTTACCATTTACTGTGCAAGTAAATGTAAAAATTGAAAATAAAAATATTCAGAGTAATTGCATGCATTAATATGACTGCTTAGTACATTTTTTGTCGTCTCACTTGGGCCTCACTACTCAGAGGTGACCTTATTCCTTCAAAAGGAGTAACTAATACATTTTGTCATCTTACTTGGGTCTCACTACTTAGATGTGACATTATTCCTTTAAAAGAAGTCTCCTTTTGATTTTGATAGAGCCAAACTCACCTACCGGTATTAGTTTCTTACACGTAGCGCATGCTTTTGTGCAACAAGTGTGAAGTTGGGAGGGAAAGAGGAACTGAACTCCTTTTGCTTTCAATTTCTAAAAACTTTAAAAACTTATTTCATTATTTAGAAAACGCGTTTTCAAAAGTAATTCCAATTTAATACCATATACTATAGTATGATATGATTTCAAATGACTATGTGACGTGTATCGAGACACGCTATAAAATAAAACCACAATCACGTGACGTATTTCGATGCACGCCACGTGCCCATATAGTACTATATAGTAGCACACATATGATGTTAGATATATATATATATATATTTTTAATGTAAAGTTGGAAAAAAGTTTAATATAAAAAACTCAAAGTAAAATTTTGTTTGAGTGGTTATTTGTTAAAAGAAATGAAAAAATATAGTGAAAATAAAGTTTTTTTTTTCTTGGGGAGACTATCTAAAATAAAGAAATGATCTTATTAGCTGTTACAAGCTAAACTCAAACAATCCGGCTATAGAAAAATATCAAACTCTGAGTTTGGAGCCCGACTAGCAATTACAAGGGTCACGTGTATTTTAAAATACACATAATATCTTTTAATTAGTAGTCAGACTCCAAACTCAAGGTCAGATCTATTTCTATAGAAAATTTATAAACTCATAGCACCAAACGTTCGTCCAAATAACTGGTGCATGATATTAATTGTCAAACCCATAAGAGACAAAACCCGCTCACATACTAACAGTTAGCACCTAGTGTCGTTGATCAAATTAATATCTTTTTGTCACGTAAGAGGACTAATATGTGAGTACTACTAAATACAAGGACCACCTCTAGAGGTCTACCAGATCAATCCCTTCGTTTATCCCTTCCCTTGGTCGCTTACACTTTACGCAGCGTCTTTTCCACGCCGACACAAAAGTCGTAGTGCACGGCGTCGTATAAATCCAAACGCCTCAACAGCCCCATTTTTGTCCGTCAGATTAGACGAAAACACATCCCGGCCGTCAATCTCTTGACACTCAAAAAGTCTAAAGTCTGATTGATTCCGGTTCTCTTTTCCTTTAAAGTAGGGCTTTTATTCAGAAGGACGGGCACAAAACCTCTCTCTCTCTCTGCGGCTGTAGAATTCCAAATACAATACCCCACCAAAGTAAATCGGCGGCAGGCGGGCGATTAATCAGTAGAAAATGTCGGGTGTTACTCAGGACGAAGATAAGAAGCCTGGTGGTGATCAATCGGTCCATATTAATCTGAAAGTCAAAGGCCAGGTTTTTAGTCTTTTCTGTTCTTTGTTCTATGTCCTTCTTTGGTTCTTCCATCTGAGTTCTTTGTATTTTTGAAGTTGTGATGTTTTTTATTTAATCTGTTGTCGTGTAAATTTTTTTTCTAGGGGTTTAGAACAATGTATGATTATGATTTTAATTCTTAAAGATCTTTATATAATGCTTTGGTTGTAGATTGTTTGTTGATGGAAAAGCACTAAAATGTTTTTAAAGTTCTTCAGATGGAAAATCCTAATTTGCCAATTTTCAGTAAAAATTCGACCTTTTCGATCAATGATCCTATTCCTATGGCCAATGGTTGAGTGGAAGTAATCCTTCCTTTTCGTAGTTTGTCGTCTACGTTCAAACTCATTTAGCAAACATAATTCTTTTGACAGTGAAGCTGCCACGGATTCTGGGTTAAATTTTTTTAGTATAATTTAAACCCGAATCTAATCATCGCAGTAATTTTGTTGTGGAGGATTTAAACGGAAAGGAATATGTGCGGATAATGTGAGAACTGAGAAGGAATAAATGGAACCATGCCCAAATGTTTAGTACTATGAAGCCATGTACCGCCTTGCCTGAATTCTCTTCACTCCTTTTGATTTTTTGGTTGATTGTTCTCTTTTTCAAATGATTACAAGGCTGACGGGGCGCAATCTGGGTAACTCTTTGCTCTTGTAACTATCTGATATATACCGTCGAGGTTTATTCCATCTTCTGCCTTCACAAAACCATTTCCTGAAGTTAGCTTTACAGAACGGAAAATTGACTTCTTCTTTAGGCTTTTGATTATGCTATTGTTCGTGCGAGATCCTGCTTTTTGAGAGTCTGCAGCAAGTAGGTTCGTAAGCTGTTTAAAAATCCTGAGATAGATGTATTATTAAGGATGAGATAGATTTAATGCCTTTCAATGTTCTTAGCTCTGGATGCAATGAATATGTTTTTGTGGAACTGCCTATTCTAGTTACTTTACACAGGACGGAAGTGAAGTGGTTTTTAGAATCAAAAGAAGCACCCAGCTCAAAAAGCTGATGAATGCATACTGTGACAGACAGTCTGTGGATTTCAACTCCATTGCATTCTTGTTTGATGGTCGTCGTCTGCGAGGGGAGCAGACACCGGATGAGGTCAATTCCAAACCTCCCTCCTCCTTTCGTTCTAGTTCTTCCCCTTTCCCCCCACCACAACACAATTTCATGTCTTAACAATCTTTCTGCACACCCGAATGCAAATATTTTAGTTGCACTTTTGTTTGATGGTTGTTGCCTCCAAGGGGACTCTCTCTCTCTCTCTCACACACACACACACACACACAGACGCATTGAGACCTGTCACTTGCGCTCGCGTTCTCATGTCTTTGCAAGCTATTTGCACCCAAAGAAAGATGTTGGTTAATCAAATTATGTAAAATGAGTGTTGTGTGTTCTTTTGCAGCTTGAGATGGAGGAAGGTGATGAGATAGACGCTATGTTGCACCAGACTGGAGGTTCTGATGCTCCATAGACTTCATAGCTAAGGAGTCATCTTGAATGGCCTTTTGGAAGTGTAATACAAATTAGTGCTTGAAACTTCTTATTTAACTGCATCAGTTCGAGATTGATCTTGAGAACACCGTGTGATTGCTGGTTATCACTGAACTTCGAATTAGTATGTCATGGTTTCGCAGGCAGTTGCACGTTTGGTTTCAAATGCTTTGGCTTTCATTTTCCTCTTGAGAATCAGTATTATTTTTCACTTGTAGTAAGTTTCTTGAGAACCAAATGTTTCTTTTGTAAAATAATATTAATTTTGTTAATAAACAGATATTTAATGATTCGGCTGATTTTAAAAGACTCAAACAATCATTTATTAGAGAAAATATCACTGGGATCCCTTGAACGTTACATCTTTTTCGTGTTTGGATCCGGTGGAAGTTTCAAATATGTACAATTTTTTATGTTGGTCCCTATCTTTCATTATGGCACATCTTTGGCTTGAATATTTTAGGTTTAAGCCATGAGCTTTTTGCGAGCCAAACTGTTAAGTTTATTTCCTATTTTTAAAGAAAGAACAACTATAAAAAAATTTAAAATATGTTATTTTTCTTTCATGAGCCTTATTGGGCGTGTAATTATCAGCCGGCTCGTAATGGCCTGTGAGCTCGCTCGCGTGACACCCCAAATTGGGGGTCAGCCCAAGCTTTAGATTCAAAATGGACTGTGGCCGGTTCATCTTGGGTATTTGCGAGGGGAAAATTCGGGACATAAGGCGATTATAAGTCCATTTTCCAAGCATTCGGTGTGAAAGGTAACTTTGCAAAATTCAGGTCCCGATCACAAACTCTGTTCCCAAGCGCGCAGTCTCTCTCTCTCTCTCTCTCCTCCCCGAACTCTGTTCCTAAACACACACTCTCTCTCTCTCTCTCTCTCTCAGCCATGATGTGTTGTCAACCTCACCAGAACGTCTCCTAACTTCGGCAATGCCGTCGAATGGTTCTCAGCCACCGTTGCCACTGCCCCTTCGTCTCCTTCGCCCATTGTCGCTAATCTTTGTCGCAGATTTTGCCTTTTTTCCTGAAATCTAATTGATCGTGTATTGCAATTTGAAACGAGATATTCTAGATTGCAAAATCGTGATAATGAAATTAGATATTACACTACCCTTTGTCTTCTCTAGATCGTGAAATTTCAATCAGAAATTTGATTTTCGCATTAGTCTGTGCCGGTGGTGATTCGCATCGGGTTTAGTAAGTGGCGATTTAGAGTTCATGATCTCAATTACGGTTCTGACGAGGTTAGGGTTTTCAGTTTGGGGGTTGTCATTTTAAGTTTCAGATTTGTGTTTTGCACTTTTTGGCGTTGATTGATCTGATTTTTTTTTATTTTCAATTTGTTTTTTGAGTGAGGGTATAATGATTTTGTGATTTCTGGCGACTCGCCAATATTTGTAATTTGTGGGACTACGGTGGCTGTAACAGTTTGTGACTCGCTGGAAACGAGTTGCGATATTTTGTGACTATTTGTGACCGCCGGCGACTCACCGGCAGTTGTAATTTGTGCGACTCCAATGACTCATCGTGACTCGCTGTTCGGCGGTTGTGACTTATCGTGATTCGCCGTCCTACGGTTTTTGAGGGGGACTAAGAGCATCAACAATGAAAGTATTGGATCATGTATTAGCCAACGTATAAAAAATGTCGGTACAATAAGAGAGGTGTTAACAAAATTGTTAAAGAAACCTTTTTAGCACATAACTAATTTTGTTGTTAAAGTTAAAAACTATTTTAACTAATAGCATTCTTTTATTTGTTTGTAATTAAGTCTGACACTTCAATTTAACATCTTCAACGTATTAATAATTGATAGCTAGACTTAAAATATTTACAAGATCGGAAGAATAACTTAAAGTTTATTTTTTTGCCTTATGTGGCAAACTAAATTTAAGAACTCAATTTTGGGTGCTCATACATTTGGCACTTCATTTAGATATTTCCTCTCTTATTTTCCATTTTTTTATCTCGTCTCCCCTCCGTTCCCCACATCTTCTAAAGAAAAATTTCCACAGACATTACACAAATACAAATAAAACTTTTACACTGTTCACAAATTAGGTAAGAATAGAATTGTTTTAAAAAATTAGGTGGGCACAAAGTAACAGTAAGTCATAATCATCGGACAACGAGTTACAATGAGTCACAACTGCGGACTCACAACCAATCGCGGTTGGAGGGCACCCAATGGCCAAACTTGACTTTCCCATCTTAAACCTTATATCTATTGACGGTGAACTTGGTGTTATTTTCACTGATTGCCTCTTTAATGCTTTGGAATGCCCTTGTAAGTTCGTATTGGTTGGAAAATTTTCTCAACACAGGCCTTCTATGGACATTCTGTGTGATGCTTGCCCTAGAGCGAGATTTAGGGGCAATTGGCTTATTGGACTCCCGCTATATTATTTTTCATTTTGCTTTGGAAGAGGACTACGCCTGTGTGTTTGCTAAATCTTCTTGGATGATTCAAGGTTGTCTTACGAGAATCCTAAAGTAGACTAGAAACTTCAATCCTCAGATCGAGAGCCCTATTGCCCCTGTCTGGGTCTCGCTCCCGGGGCTCCCTTAAAATTTTTTTTTCCAACATGAAAATGCCATCAAATCCATTGCGAAATGTTTTGGAACTCCTCTCTACATTGATGAGCCATAGCCATGAAAATTAGACCAGATGTTGCTCGGTCCTGGTTGAAATTGATGTATCGAAGCCACAGCTGTAAAGAATTTGGATTGGTATGGGAAACTCTGGTTATTAGCAGAATGTTGTTTTTGAAAATCCTCCATCCTATTGCTTCTATTGTTCGCATCTTGGGCATGATGCTCAGAGGTGTCTTTGGCTGAAGAAATAACAAAAAGAAAAGGCAAAAATTCCAAATGATGAAGATGAGAGCTCAGACAAGAGGTCCGAGGATCCAAGGCCGTCCTCTGACGCTAAGACCAAGAAAGCGCCAAGTGCAAAAAATTCAAGTTCAAAAAATTTCTCTTTACCCAAAAATCTGAATGCTGGATACTCTAATCTGACGTCGACTATGATAAATGAAAAAAAAAAAAAAAAGTCTGCAAATGGGTTAGGACCAGCAGGAAATACAAACTAAGAGACCCAGAAAATTGAAATTGTTAAAGAATGTTTGGAACAGCTGAAAAATATCTTTAAAAAATATGGAAATGAAATAGGGGCTAAAACTATCGGCAACAAAGTCATATCGGTAACAAAGTCAAGCCAAAACATCATACACCTCTATTGGGCCCTATGGTTGGGCCTCACGAAGAAGGTAATATAGAACATGGCTTTAACTTACAAAAAAAGGCTTAAAGCCCAAAAGAAAGGTTTCAGAGCTCAAAATTGGCACTCTGGGCCTCAAAATCGGGCCCCTTTTCAAAAAAAATGGAAGTGCAGCAGAACCCAAAAGTGAAAAAAAAAGGCCCAAACTTTTAACATTCTAGCAGCTCTCGAAAGACAGTAAGATGAAGATTCTGGTTCGGAAAAGTCTGGGAGTGATACAATGACGTTGATGACATTTTTCCCCACCTTTGGTAAAATAGATTCTAATGGTAGGAATGACTCGACTGATACTAGTAGTGATGAAGAAAGTAGCCAAGAGAAAGATGAAGAGTCTGAGGCGTCGGGTGAGGAAGAAACTTCCAATTTCTAAATGATTAATATGATCATCTGGAATGTGCGAGGCAACACCAAAAAGAATGCTCGAAGAAGGCTTTACTTTTTGGTTCGTGAACATAAAATCAAGGTGGCTGTTATTATTGAACCTTTTGTTGAAAAATGCAAACTTGGAAATTTTGGTAATGAGTTGGGCTTTGAATCAGTGATTTTGAATAACAACGGACTTATATAGGTTATGTGGAAAAGAAATGTTAGTTGTAACCTTCTTTTGGATAATAATCAAATTCTGCATATGAATATTAGGAATGAGATTAATGGAAATAATATTGCTTTCTGGGCTGTTTATGCTAGCTATAATTTTGTTAAATGGAGGAACCGTGGGATATTATGAAGTAAATTTCCAGAACGTCTGGTGAGCCTTGGTTTCTTGCTAGAGATTTCAACTGCATCATCAAACCTTTGGAAAGAAGTGATATGCAAATTAAGAATAGGAAAGCTTGTGAGGATTTCTATAAACTATGTTTTATTGTGGGCTGGAAGACTTAAGCACTGGAGGAGCTAGGTTTACTTGGTCCAACGGTTGAATTTGGGAAAGGCTCGACAAAGGTCTGGGAAATATTGATTTTGTTAATGTCATAGATTAGATAAACATCCAAATTCCAAACAGGAGTACCTCTGATCATTGCCCTATTATCCTTGAGCAGCAGACTGAGGGTGTTAAGAATACTTGTGCATTCCGTTTTATCAATGCTTGGACCAAACACCAAACTTTCATGGAAATTGTAGAGATCAATTGGAAGCAAGACATGGAAGGGAATGATAAGTGACTCTTGTGCAAAAATTGGCTAAGCTGAAGGGTTCTTTTAGAGAATCGAACTGAAGTGTTTTTGGAAATATTTTCACAAATGTAAAGGAAGCTGAAGAGGTGGTTAATAGACTTCAAGCGGATTACGATGAGAGACAAACCCAAGAGGCTAGAAGTGATCTTCATAAAGGCCAAGCAACCTGTTATCAAGCCTTGGCCATAGAAGAGAACTATTGGCGGCAAAATTGTGGTGCTAATTGGATCAAAAAGAGAGACAACAATACTAAATTCTTTCATGCCACTATTAAAGGTAGAATAAACAAGAATAGAATCACTCAATTTGAGATTGAAGGGATCTCTACCATAGATGAAGCTGCTATTAAAACTTCAGCTTTACAACATTTCCAAAAGCTTTACTAAAGGAGGATATTTTTATCAATGAAGATCTGCTTGCTTGCTTTAGCCCTATTGTTACTGAGGAAGAAAACAGTGAGCTGAGCAGAAGTTAGATGATGCGGAGATTCAAATGGCTCTTTTTAATATGAGCAAGGACACAGTGGATCGGCCAGATGGCTATAGTACTCATTTTTTTAGGTCAGTTGGGGGTTGTGGGAGTAGATGTTTGTACTGCTATTAAAGATGTGTTTGCTGGTCATTTCCTCCATAGGTCACTGGCTAATACCACCATTAGCTTGATCCCTAAGAAAGACAACCCAAATTGCTGGAGTGATTTCAGGCCAATTAGTCTTTGCTCTATATTTAACAGACTTTTGGCCAAAGTTATCAATGATAGCTTGCTCTTCTTCTACCCAAGCTTGTCTCTTCAAACCAAAGCAGGCTTATTAAGAATAGAGACATTGCCGAGAACATCTTACTAGTTCAAGAAATGATCTATCAGCTTGATAGAAAAATGGTTGGAGGAAATGTGGCCGTTAAGCTGGATATCGTGAAGGTTTATGATAGGATTACTAGGGTATTCTTGGAAACTATCGTGAGGAAGCTGGGTTTTTCCTAGAGCCGGATTGATTTGGTCAAAAGGTGTAGCCATAGAAGTTGGTTCTCTATCCTTATTAATGGATCACTCACTGGTTATTTTCAAGCTTCTAGGGTTCTAAAACAAGGGGATCCCCTGTCCCTAAGCCTTTTATTTTGGTTGCTGAAATCCTATCACGAAATCTGGATAATTTTTTTAATTTTCACCTTTATAGAGGTACAAGTATGGAAGATCTGTCTCTATCTCTCATCCAGAGTTTGTTGATGATGTGATTATCTTTTGCAATTGCAGGGCGGTGGTTGATGTGGATTGCCTTTTGAAAAGTTATGAACAAACCTCGGGGCAAAAGATTAACAGAACCAAGACTGTTTTCCTCTATGGTAAAGCTATTAGCAATGCCAAGCATATCATTCAAGATATTACTGGATTCAAATCTGATAGCCTTCCCACTTTTTATTTGGGTACCCCCTCTTCAAGGGCTATAAGAAAATCTGTCCTCTTTTGATAAATTAGTTGGAAAGGTCAGAAAATGTGCCTCTGGCTGGGCAAAGAATATCTTATCCTCTGGTGGAAGATTGGTCCTCTTAAAGAGTGCAATGGCTTCCACCCCTATCTACGCCATTTAGGCTATTAAATCACCTAGTGGGATCTCGAAAAACATTGAGAAAATCTTTTCAAAATTCTTTTACGGGGATACTGATTCAGATTGGAAGCTCTATTGGGCTAAATGGGAAAGGATCTGTAAACCTACCAAAGAAAGGGAATTGGCATTAGGATGCTAAAGGACATGGTTGATTGTTTTAGTGCATAGTTGTGGTAAAAGTTGAGGTAAAATCTCTCTCTCTGGGCACATGCTTTCCGTTCTAAGTACTGCCTAATTTGCACTCCGCCCAAAGATCTGTGAAACCATATGACTCATATCTGGAGGAGGTTAAAAAGGGAGAAGCATTTGCCAAAAAATTTATCACGTGAAAAATTGGTTCAGGTCAATGTTCTTATTGGCTGGATTGGTGCCCATCTCCTTCTTAAAATAAGGCATCCCCCTGATTTGTGCTTGAAGGTTGCTGATTTTTGGATTGATGGGGTTTGGAATTATGATTTGTTAGCTTGTTGGGTGGATGAGGATACGGTGGAAAAAGTCCGGAACCTCACTTTGCAGGTGCACACAGATAAAATTGCTCAAAGCCTCACAAAGGATAGAAATTTCAATCTATTCGCTATGTGGAAACCATATGGCACAGGATTATTCCCAAGAAAATCAGTTTTTTCTACTAGAAGTTGTGGAATAGGTGGATCTCTATTCATACTACACTCTAAAAGAGGTTTCATATTCGATCTCTTTTAAATGTCATTGATGCAATTCATATGAAACTATTGAACATGTCTTTTTTGAAAGCCATATTGCTAATGAGGTTTGGAACCATTTTTCAAATATTTGTGGAGCTGGAAAGTGGCCTCTTAGTTGTTTCAATCAACTCATCATGCTATGGGTCAGATCGCACTAAAAGAACTAAACCTAGCCAGATCCTTTCTGTTATCACCATCTTAGGTGTTTGGTTCATTTGGTGTGAGAGAAACAATTCAAAGCACCAACTTAAACCCACGAAAGCAAATAACATTATCCAAAACATTAATTCCACTATTTTCCTACTCCCAAAAGCAAATCTCATTGACAGTAAATTTTGGCTAGGAAATGAGTAGTGGAAACCCTACCTTGTACAGAGGCTCTATGGAAATCAAGGACCTTTTCCTCAAGTCAAATGGAAAAACCCCCTCTTGGTCAATTAAAGGTTAATGTTACAACAACTTGGAATTGGACAGAGGGATAGTCTGCTATTGGTAGAATTATTGGGGGTTGCTCTGAGAAGCCTATGTTGGGATTTATTTTTTTTCTTGGAAAAATGACCAGAACATTGGCTGAAGTTAACTCTATCTGGTCTTGCCTGCAGATCTGCTGTAAATAATAGTCCATGGTTGTGCAATTTATTGAAACCAATAGCTTGAAAATGTTTGATCAGTACCATAAGAGAGAAAGAACCTAAAACTCTGAGGGAAACTGCATGTGGATCATAGATGTACTGGTACATTAGGAAAATCCAACTCATGCACACATTTAGAAGGGCCAACAAAGCTGCTCAAGATTTGCTTTCTTGGGTCTAACCTCACAAAAAACCCAAACTTTCCTCCCAAATGAGATCCCATACCATCTTACAAAAATCATTGATTATGAGGCTGCCAAACCACAATGCTAATCTCTTCTCAATACCCCTCATCCTTGGCAATTGGATTGATTGTCCTCTTGAGAGAAAACTGTACCTCGTTCACACTGATCAATTGCAAAATATCGATCATAGTAGCAAAACTATCCTCATAATCATGCTAACAATCCCCTCTATTTTTTTTTGTCTATTTTTGTATAGGGTTTTTTTGAATGCTCCTCATTGTTGGAGGACACATTGGCGGTGATGTAGTAAAATTTTCGCAACATACCTGAAGGCGGTTTCTTGGGGACATCTTGGTGCTGCATTCTCTGTCCTAGGGTTCTTTTTTTCTCCCACCTAGCTTAGATGGTTCAAGGATTGTAAATTTCTCCCGTATACGAGACCTTTTTTTACCCCCTTCATTATTGCAGCCTTGAAATCACCTACCCACCCACCTTCTACAGATTTTAAATTCTATATTTCCACCCACTCTGACACTGAATTAATTTGCCTTTATTTTTTGAGACTGCAGGTTGTTGATACAGCTAGATACCCCACTTCTCTTGCCCTCTGATCCACTTCCCTTGGTCCTCCGTGACAAAAGCTTTTACCTACTGGTTATGGACCATTTGCTGATCCCCATTGCTGTTTTCTACAGTGACTCTTGCTGGACAAAATGACACACTGTGTAGCTTGCTCTCTCCCTACCTTAAAATCAGTTTTAAAGCTGTTGCCATTCTAATGCATCTGTGCATCTCCAACCTATTTCATCTTTGGTAATGAGTTTTTGTGGACACCCACTGCCTATTTAGAAACCTCTCCAAGAGGTCTTGGCTGATGCCTGTCAAAGCCCATTGACTTATGCTGCCACTATCTTTTTCTCCCCCTGAAGCGTTAGATAAAAATGAGATGGATTTGATTCAGTTTGTTTTCTTCTTAATTTGCTATGGTTTCCTCTCCCTTGGCATGGAAAGATATTTCTCTGTGCAAAGATGGACTGTTTTGGAATTGCAAATCTTCATATCTATGGAAAATTGTTTAGGAATGTTCACTTGACTTTTGCATCCACCATTGGAGATTCTCCCTACTGCTTTTCTTTTGCTCCAGTTTTGGCCTGTGCAAACTTGGAATCAGCACACACGTTGCGCATCAAGAAGATGCATTGATTCTGGGTCTGGGAAAAATCTTACCACTGATGTTATTGTTAATAGGCCATTGATGCTTATGTCGACTATAGTGGGCTTCGACTGGTTTGCATCCTTTGGGCTTCTTGGAAAGGTTTCTTTTGCTGGCTTGGGGTTGTTCCTAGGTTTTGCCTTTGTTGGGTGTTGGCTTGTCCTTGTGTTTCCTTGTTTGTCTTTCTTTTTCTCCTTGTGTTTACCCCTTCGTTTTGGGCTTTTCTTCTTGTTGGAGGAAGTTGAAAATCCCCTTCCCCCCTCTGACTGTATTGTTTTGTTCTTAATATATGAAATGATCATATTTTATTTAAAAAAAAAGAAAGAAAGTCAATACAATAAATTCATATAACGTAAAAATTTTTTTATTTAATTTGAAGTTGTTCCCGACGTGTTGTTGAAATGGAAAATTCATCAACAAGAGAATCTAAATCAATTTTCTCAACAGGTTCCCTTTTTATATTCAGTGTCAGACAATCAACAAGAAAGTCATCCTCTATTTTGTTAAACACTTCCGTCTTCACATATTTCATTGCTAAAAATGCTCGCTTTGTAGTCGTTGTAGAAACGTGTAACAATATAAGACGGATCAACTTAGTCAACATAATTTAGATTTCTGACCTTCTCGTCTCCGTTAAAACATGGCATAACTCAACAAGTGTAGATACTTGAAACCGGGGATCACTCTTCATATCTAGCTCATAAAATTTCAACTCAGCTTTCAAAGCATGAAAATCTTGGTCTGAAAAATCTTCAAGATAGAATCTTGCTACAAGTTTGCAAATATCATCAGTGCTAAATGATTCAAATGAATTTCCAGGATCTAAAGCTACACTCAGAGAAAGAAGTTTTAACTAATGTATCATTGAATCTTGTATCCAACTCCATTTCCATCTCCATGAATACAAAATCTATTGTTTCACTAAAGAAGATCGGAAGAGCTTAAAGTGATAATGATGCGCCACTGTAATTTGGTCACGGGAATAACAAGGACCAACCTTATACAAAGAATCAAAGTCAGGTATGTCAACATCATTTTTTGAGCAAAAGCTTTTCACTTTCCTAAAGAATTCTTCCCAACCATCTCCTCTCAATTTCTAAAGAAGCTCTCTTGTCATAGAAACAACTTTCACAGTAGACATGATATCTAGAGATTTCTGTTGAAGCATTTGACAAAGAACATCTGTAATTTCCCATAATCTTATTTAAAAAAAGCAAGCTGAACACAAATTTAAAGCATTTCATTTGAGGGTAAGCACCAATACTTTCCGCTTGAGATCTTCCTTTCAGAAAAATAGACACTAAGATAGTCAAACACCTTGCAAGTTATACTGTACATGTCTATTAAACTCATTATAGACTCATAATGAGAAGTCCAACGAGTAGCAGTAGATCTTTGCAAATTACCAATTTGATTAGCCTCACTTCATGACTCACGTTCTCCAGTAGCCAACATAGGCTAAACCTCTTCCCTTTGAGTAGTTTGCAACTCATTCACATGCTTAGGAGAAGAAGTGATCAAATTGACAAAGTTGTCTAAAGGAGAAAAGAATTCCCAAATCACATGAACATTTTTATCTGCTAATGTCAACTATAGTCTATGGGAAAAACAATGCACATAATATGCATAAGGGCACTCTTAAAGAAATAATGCCTGAAGCCCATTCCAAGCACCTCGCATATTACTGGCACCATTATATCTTTGACCTCTCATTCTTTTCACTTGAAGCTCATGGTGAGTAAAAATATTAAATATCTATTTTTTTCTTTTTTCAAATTTGCTGATGTGTTACACGTTTTATATGAATCTATCAAGATACCCGAATCATTTATAAACCTCAAAATAATTTTCATTTTCTTTTTGTTAGATGCATGTTGTTCTTCATCAACAAGAATATAGAAGTATTTAACCCCATCTTCTTCGCGAGTCATTCGACGAACTCTACTAGACATAATGTGCAACATTTCTTTTTGTATACTTGAAGTAATGTATTGTGCATCCTGTGGTGCATTTTCAAGTTCAACTTTACAAATTTGTAGATTTGAAATGAAGTCTTTACTCGCAAGAGACATCTCTCAAATTTTTGGTCTTGATATAGTATGTATTGTCTTATCAATATGTTGTGTAGGCTTCATCAAATCTTTTCCTCTTCTCTCACACGTCTTATGATGAGATGCTCCACCATGAGAAAGAAATACACATTTTGATCCCTAAGATTAATAAGATATTAGTATAACGGCTTTTTGATTATACCATAATCTTATCCCACAAATTAATAAGATATTAGTATAATGGCTTTCTGATTCCCAGATCCCCTATAATCGTAGTAGATGTTTCAGCTTCAGAAGTTGAGGAAGAATAGCCTGTATTTCTAGGAGATGTAATTTGTACAATTTGATCACTAGGAACCAGAAGACTCTGCTTTGAAGGAATTAGAAGACTTTGCTCAGCAGGAATTGGAATTTGCTTGACAGGAGTTGAAGGAATCTCTTTGGATTTTTTCAACATTTGTATTTTTATTAGATTGATTTACCTTAGAAAAGAAGGAATTTATAAATTCCTACTTCCCCCCCTTTTTTTTCCTGATCCTACTTTTCTTGTTAGGTGGTTATCCTTTCATTTGTAAATTCTAAAAGTCACCAAAAAAAGAAAAAAAAACACAATTTATCAATAACCTAACAATAAAAGTATAGTCTAAATCATTCATGACAAAAATATAATTCAATACTTTTTCCACTAAGGAAAAATAATGCAAAACAACACATAAAGCCAAGTAGCCAATAAGACAACCAATACTCAAATAAATAGCTGGCAAGGCTTGAAAAAATTCACTAATTTTCGAATAATGCAACAAATATTAACTACCACCAAGTAGCCAACAGGACAACAAGATTCAAATAAATAGCTAGCAAGGCTTGAAAAAATTCACTAATTTACCAACAATGCAACAAATATTAACTAGTAAGTTGATGGTACTAACCTTACTTTTGTAATGATGCAATCAAGTTAGACATCATCCTTGGGACACTTTGTTAAAGCCTAAAATACATAAAAATAAAAAAAAAATTAAAAATAAATATATAACTAAATGACAATTTAAAATAAATAAATATATAACTAAATGACAATTTAAAATCCTGTCTTGTGCATAAGAGAACAATTAAAAATTATAATCTCAATTCTCATATTCCGAGTATATAGTTAGTCAATTGTTACATTATCATGCTAATGACTAACTAACCAGAAAAGAACCCATAAAGGGCCAAAAAGTAAATATTTACTGTACAACCTAAATTATCAATTATCAATTATGTGACCCTTTTGACAACTGTAAATTGGTAAATATAAAGTATCTATCAATTTATCTTCATAAATCTTACTTACATAATAAAAATAAAAAAATGTGTATATAAAAATAGTTGTTCAAATTTCAAATTCTAGTTCCTATTAGAAATTTTCTAACCGGGATTCAATTATATTAACTATTAATTTGAATAAATAAGCACAACCAAATTAGTCTAAATTGTAAACAAAGGGGGAAAATGACGAAACTCATCTTACTGTGACAATTGACACCGCAAAAACTGTAGCAAAATTAGGGTTTCAAGACAACACTCGATCAAAATCTTCTTACGATAAAGTAGAATAATAGAATTATACTTTGGGAGAAATTGAAGGTTGAAATTTGGGACAAAAGGTGTGATTGAACCGCCAAAAAGACAAAGACTAAAGAGCATAGTAGTAGTAGAGATGTAGATGCTGGAACCAGGAATCGAAAAGCTGAAACGTCATGCAATATGGACTTGATTAATCAGATATGAGTTGGATTACGAATTGCTTTTTTTTTTTCGCCAATTGAAGTTGAAAAATTAAAACAAACAGGTTTCAGGGTTTCATTACATGGGCAGCAAGAAACATACACAGGCTGCACTACATTATAATTTCAAAAAAAAAAAAAAAAAATAGACTACATAATATCTGGGCCAGAAATGATAAGGGCTGCATCCCAACCCAGCCGCCTTTACATCCACCTCTGCTCACAACCGCTAAATAGTAAGTCACGATGAGTCATAACCCACCAGACAACGAGTCACAAAAAATAGAGGTCAAAACATCGCCGGTGAGTAGCAACTCGTCTCCGGTGAGTTACACAAACGCTCTGACGAGTCACAAAAACACACAAGTCACATTAAGTCATATTGAGTCACATAAGTCACACTAAATTGCATTTGTGACAAGTCACAACTTGCCAATCACAACACCTCCAATGTTCTCACACCATCATAGCCGCAACGCAGCCAACACCACCATTACGATGCAACCAGCATCCTCACGAAACCCTAAATAAGAGCCTTATTTCTCTAATTCCATCTCCGATAAAAAATTTAGTCACTGGCAAAATCGTGAAAATCTCCAAATTAAGCATGAAATCAATTTTGAAAAAGGAATATTCAATAGAAAAAGCATATAAATTCAAATCATCAATACCAACATAGCATATAGCATCGCATATTCTCTTTTTGATCAGGTACGAACAATATCTGGGAATGCAAAATGGCCTTGAAACTAGATCATGATTCCACAATTTGAGACAAAGATTTCAGATCTGACTAATACAGATGACCATTAGATTGAAATCGCAATTTGTAAATGAATTTGAAGATGTGGCTGAGTTTGCAAAGACGATGATGGCAGCGATCTATGGAAGATGAAAAGAGCGACGCGAGTTGTGTGAGGCATGGAGGGAGACAACAGAGAGAGCCAAAAAGAGGAAATACAGCGGATATTTGTAAAATGAAAGTTACCAATCTACTTTGTGTAAACGGGGCTTAAAGACTCCAGATTTTTTTAATTTCCCCTAAGACCTATATAGTTTTTTCTAACGCTCGAAGATGCACAAGAATTCAAAATCACCGTTACACATCTATTAGAGTGTCTCTAATAGATTATCTTCACTACAAGGAATAAGCCCAATAGTCGCAAAATGTGTATATATCGCCGCAAATGTGTGATAGCAGCGACAAAGTCACCTGTGAATGTCGCGGCTAAAAACTCGTGGTAATAGATACATGGCGGCGACTCGTGTCGCCGCAGTCTAGGAACCACCCAATAGAGGCGATATAGTCGCTGCTGTATGTTCTATGGGTTTCGGTCATTAAAGAAAAAAATTAATCCAACCCCTCACTATTTAGCCCTACCCAACCCCGCCCCACCCCGCTCCAGAGCCCTGTCCTTTTCCATCCATATTTAATTAAATATTATTTGCCCATATGTAGAGTCGAACCCAGCACTTTGAATGCAAAGACCTGGTACTTCACCAACTGGACTAGCTTGACTTTTGGTTATTACATTGCTTTTATTATATATATTATATAGATTATTATAACTATAGTGACAAATATCTTTCCTATAACAATGATTTTCGGTCGCTAAATACAAGAACAAAGGCGTGAAATTTTTCCGCCAATCATATAAAGAAGACATTTATGGGTCGTCGTTTCAGATCAAGAAATATAGCGATGACTTTTACACGTCGCCTTTATAGATACCAATATACAGCAACGACATTATGATGTCGTTGGTATAGGGTGATGACTGGTACGGCGACTTAAAATCGCCGCTGTAGCCAACGTTATAGCAATGACATCTGACGTCGTCGCAAAATATCACCGCTATAACTCCTGTTTCTTGTAGTGCTTTAGCACATCGTTTAGATGTGGACAACTTGTTAGAAATACCTTTTTTCTCCCTCTCTTGGCCACAAAAGCCTTTATAACTTACATAAGTTTTTCTACCACTACTACATAATAGTACTTTAGGCGTCAATTGTAATGATGGATACACGTTGGTCTTGAAGATGATGCTATTGGCAGCAATGCACATAGTAAAGAATATACGTGTCGGTTTTTGGGCGATACCTATTGTGATTGTTAGACAAGATCCGACGCCTGTTGTGCACAATAGGCTTCGGTTGTAAAGAAGAAACCAACGCCTATTGTCTACTTTAGGCGTGGATTCTAGTACAACAACTGATGCCTATTAGACAACAACTGACGCCTATTGCTCAATTTTTTTTAGCGTCACTAGCAATAGCTATTGCCGATGACATTGTAAAAGATAACAAATGCACAATCGCGGCTAAGAAGAAACAACACCAATACTGGTAATTTACGTACACTTTAACTTAATATAAATCAAACTACAATCAATAACCACTCCAAACATTAGCAATAATGTAATCTCAAAAAAATCTTTGTGAGGTGTTTTATTGAACATGCAGGGTGCAACATCTGTCCAACTTCTATAAAAGTCCCATAAATTCATGAATTCTATCAAAATCCTGTGTATCAATAATAATGTATAAATATACTTTACATACAATGCCCAAGAAATTACATACATAAACTAAAATCAACAAATTTCATGTTAACCAAATATACACAAACCATAGAATCCTAATTCCCAAAGTTTAAGCAAAATGCTCCTTTAATCAAGCAAATATTTACAACATTAACTTTTTTTGAACTTAAAAATTACCTCAAACTTTAATATGGAAGAAAATGAACAAATTCAATGAGTCAAAAAGGGAAGAGGGCCAATGCTAGTAGATCGACTTCGAAAGATGTGGAAATTACAGACTTCGTACGGCCAGAAATAGTGGACTTCAAGGCGTCGGAAATGTCACTATCGAAAATGGTTGCACCACTAGTAGATTGAATCGCAGTTGTCAGGTTTTAGGGTTAGTAGGAGAAAATGAATTGGGCTTTAGTCTCTGTGTGTTAGGAATTATAGCTGGTAGAAAAACAGGCATCGGTTGCAGTGCAGTAACTGACCCTTAAAGTCAATACACGTTGGTTTCTAATTAAAACCGATGTGTATTGTTTAACTTAAATTTTCAAAAATGCACCTTCTTTGCGCGTCACTTTTTAAACAAATTGACATGCATTCCCCCCCCCTTTTTCCCTAATCTGTTGTAGTGTACAACGGACTTGCTAGAAATACTCTATTTTTTTCCTTTTTACCCAAATAAGCATTTTAAACTTAAATGACATAAGTTCTCCGGTGGGTTGCCAAACAAAAAGAAGGGGAAAAAATCTCTAAGGGACATTTTATTGGAGATGCTTAAGAAGGAAGTAACCAAAATTATGGAGGCCTCTGGGATTTATAGGTAGTATAATGTCTTTTATTGAATCTGTTTTTGAAAATATCTGGAGGTTGACGGACTACAGCTCCTCCCTTGCAAGTTGAAAATCAAGCAAACAAGCAAAATAACAAGTTTTCTAATTGCAAGCTGAAAATCAAGCAAACAAGCAAAATAACAAGATTTTCTAATACCCAAGTGGGTGTCGATTATACACCTTATGTTCTATTTGACGACATACATATACGCATGCCACATAAATGCATGTTGGCTTGCATGTATAGAATCACACGCATAAGCAGAGCTACCTAAGGTTGAGTACGGTCAGTCGACCGCACTGAACTCTGGACTACATATATGTTAACATACATTTTTCTTTTCTTTTAATTTGTTTTTCTTTCTGGTAAAATGGAGTTCATGGACATGGTAGATAAATATTCAACTTGAAGGAGATGAATAACATGGAAGTAAAATTCAAAATCCGACGCTCTTCCGATCTCACACATTCCAAGAATTCTTTGTATCTTTATTTCTCTCCTTTCTTTTGTTCTCCTCCCTCCAAATATACCAATTGTATGCTTAAACTAATGTATGAAGTCTTCATATAAATTGTAATTTCTATATTTTTATGATTTTTCTTTTTTTTTAAGTTTATGCTAGTTTAATTATGACATTAAGATGTTGGTTGAAATTAAAAAATAGATTTTTCAAGACAGTTTCTTTTGATCATATGATAGATAAATTTT
Organism: Nyctanthes arbor-tristis; assembly: GCA_963692815.1. NCBI lineage: Eukaryota > Viridiplantae > Streptophyta > Magnoliopsida > Lamiales > Oleaceae > Nyctanthes > Nyctanthes arbor-tristis. The sequence continues at coordinate 3,414 of CAVNYN010214351.1, read as the reverse complement.
GAAAGACTTAACGTTCACAAAGTGTTTTTGTTTAAATACAAAATTAGATTTTGTGAGAATAGTTGGTTTAGATTTGTGCAGTATAAATGACTCTTGTCAAATATGTGGATGTGATTGGTTTAACTAGATTTTATTTTTAAATAGAAAAAATGTGTTGTGAACACGTTGAATTCAATGAAAGTCTATGTAAATGATGTGGCAAACATGAACCTAAATTGATGTAAATTAATAAAGGCTTTATTGAAAATCTTCATTTTCTCTCAACTTGCTTTAAAGTTTCTGTTTATTATAAGTTTCGACTGCACTGGATTAAATTTCTAGCTACACCACTCGTTGCAAGACAATAGGTACTGTGACGGTGTTTAGATATCCATGTGTGTATTATAACATTATTGAGCAAAACAAACCCAATTCAAAACGAAGAGATCCATGAGATATATAGAACGAGGCAACAAGTAGAACTGATTGGTTGAGAAATTTGTTGGGTTTACCCATGTTTACTTATAAGTAAACATTAGTAATTAATGATCATTGAGAAATAGCTTTAATAAAAAAATTAGTTAGAATTTTAATATATTTCTATTAAAAAATAAACTGAAGTAGAGATACGTTGCTTTCAAGTTTAAACGAAAAATGATAATGCAGTCTTCATTCTGTTTTAATGTTTACATATGTAAATCTGTAAATCAAATTAATAATAATAGATAATTATAAATTAGTAGCTAATTAGATATTAGTTAGTTACGCTTAGTTAATTTTTTATTAATTAATTCCCTTTCATTTTAACTGTTGAAAATTTTCTAGCATTGCTAAATGTACATTATGTGTCATTTGCTGGCCTTACCTCTTAAATGACTAATTAAAAATAAGTAACAGTCTTCTTTATTGAAAGGCTTAAGTTGTTAGACATGTAAACTCACGTTCACGTCAGTGGATTTTGTCATAGAAGTACCCTACGTTAATATAAGAACGGGAAACAAGATTGATGCTTTAGCGCACATGTAATTTGATTGTGTTATGATCTAATTGATTGTGTTATGATCTTTAACTCTTGAGCTGGTCTAGGGTCATTTTCACTCTAGGTCTCAACTTTTCAATTTTTGTTATATCATATCTCTAACACCGCTTTTCATTTTTAACCTTTTAATTCTCATCATCAACCCCTCTTCAAATGACTATTACACCTTTAATTTATTATTTTCACTAGGGGTCTATAAGATTTCAACTTTTATACAATTTTATCCATATTTGTTTGACCTATAGGACCCTACCTTCTATTTATTGTTACGTTATGTCCCTACTAACACTTTGTATACCCAACATTTCAATTTCTATTGTTAATCCTTATTAAAATTACTATTATACTCTTAATTCTTTAAATAAAAAAATAAAAACAATAAAAAATAAGAAATCCACCAACCTTAACCCATCTCAACACAACCCCATCATACTCTAATGACAACCCACAAAAATAGTGATAAAAACATAAAAACTTGACCTGCACCAAAGAAAAGTTGTGGGGAATGGAAAAAAAATTAGAATTAGGTTATTAGAGTTAGATCTCATTTTTTAATAAATTGAAAATATCATTTTTGCAGCAGTTGATTAGCTCCCCGAGACTAAGATCGATAACTTTTTTCAACACAAATTGAATATCTATCGAGAGCGGTGTAAATATACTGTTTTTTGTTATAATTATTTCTAGCTATTGTCATTGGGGTGTGTTGGGGGAGGGTGGGAGGGTTTTTTTTCTACTGTCCTTAACTTTTTTTATTTTTTATTTAAGAATTATGGATATAATGGTAATTTTAATAGATTTTAATGGTAGAAATAGAAATGTTGGGTACGGAAAGTATTAATGAGGTCACAATGTGACAATAAATGAAAGACCCCTATATGACGAAAAAGAATTGAGATAAAATTGTATAAACATTAAAAGATTATGGATCTATAGTAAAAACAAAGAATCAAGGGTATAATAGTCATTTTGAGAGGCTAATGGTAAGAATTGAAAGGCTGGAGATGACAGGTGATGTTAGAGATATAATACAATAATAAAAAAATTGAGTGACAAAACAGATTTAAAGTTGAAAGATTGAGGACCTAGAGTGCAAATAACCCTTCGATCTACTAATGACCCCTGTCACCTCTCGATGGACGTAATCAATTGTTTGACTCATGTATTTTTTGACGATGTTCAGCGCTACAATTTTGTCCACTTTAGGGCCAATGCTCCTGAGGTAGGCCCTACAGTTCTACAAATTCAGTTAGGGTATTGTGTCTCCAAGAAATGATCCCAAGTCTCATGGTCTTTATGGTTGGCTTTAAAGATTATTCTTGGCACTACTACTGCTGGTTGACTGGGGAATCAAGCCGTAAAATCATAAGACCCATAAGGTCAAAGTTTATAGGCCGATTATTGAGGGACGCGATTTTATAAGGGGATTTATAAGTTTTGTGTGGAGCCCCTTAAAGTGGACAAAATATTTCGATTGAAACCCCGACACATCAATATAAAAACATGCATTTTATGTTGACATGTCGTTTTTTACGACATCCAACACTAAGATTTTGTCTACTTTAGAGCCCATGCTCTTAAAGTAGGCTCCTCATCATTTTGTAAATTCGCTAAGAAAATTAGGTTCTAATAATCAATCAGTAAACCTAGCCCTCATGAGTCTAATGAACTTAAGGGTGATTCATGGTACCAAATAAACACGTCAACATCCCATAATTGCAATTCGTGCACCATCAAGTTCAGGTGACATAACTGATAAATTTACATTTCAAGTAGGAAAACAAGTCATATCTAAAATGCGTTAATACCTTTATATTATTCATAAGATGCTCTGTATTATTATTATCTTTAAGATTAGATGACTGATATGTAAAATCATTTTAACAATGAATGAACTAAAAGGCAAGTGGAAACATTTAGACAAATATTGGGTTTGCTTTGGTGGCTTGGTTGTGGTTGGGGGTGGATTGGGTTGGCTTCCAAGAACAATAATAATAATAGCACAAGCCCTAGCTAAACCTACCTAAAACTAAAATATCTAAAGCGGGAGATTAATTCAATATATATTACACTAAATTCCAATCGCTACCCCAATTTTGCTTAAACTATATAGCATACATTACTAAAATTTTTCTATGGAGAACTCCTGAGATAGGAATAGCATCCTAAAAGCTCGCGCCCCTATCGGAGGAGATGAACTCCCCTGCTGAAGGAAGTTAAGGAGTGAATGCATGATTGAAATTTAATGGTGAAGATTTTTTTTCTTTGGTAGACAAGTGAAGAAAAATTCGAATTCATGAATCATCAATCAAGGAACATTTGGGTGAGCAAAAAATTGAAAAAATTACAAGTCAGATCACAATCAAAGTGCTGGCATGATAGATGAAGTTAGAAAA
>CAVNYN010214348.1:31865-86874 GCA_963692815.1 Nyctanthes arbor-tristis | reverse complement strand
CAATTCCAAATCTCCCTACAATTCCAAACCTTCCAAACCCTACAGCATTGCCTCCCTTGCCTTCACTTCCGAACCAACCCAATCTTCCTACAGTTCCAGGCATGCCTAAAGTGCCTTTCCCTCCAATGCCTTCAATTCCCAACATCCCAAATCCCCCTAATGTTGGAAACTTTCCACTCTTGTCTCCACCACCTTCCAACTAAGGGGGAGATACTAAGAGTATGAAGATAAATTGAAGAGATATTATACACATATATTATATTAGCAGGTTCAATTTCGACAAGAAGGCCTTGCTATAGAGTCTATAGTTGAGATTCAGGATGGTTTAACAGGTCGACTTCGAAATTAAAGTCACTGGATGAGTCGGTCCTTTCTTGTCAAATATCAGTCTTATTGTGTGTTGTATTGTGTGTTTTGATAAGTAATGTTTGTATTTTCTTTGTGTTCTATGATATACATTTTACACACTTACATTTACTATTTTGCTATTAGCCTATTTCTAAAGACATGCATATAATATATCCTCAATTGTAATGAAGAAGTGTTTAAAAAACAAAAAAAAACAAAAAACAAAAAAAGAAGAAGAAGAAGAAGAAGAAATTAGACAATAAGTTAATTTGATACAATTATATCTAGTATAAAATGATCCTCCCACACACGTAGTGGGAGATCATTTGATAACTTACAAGGCATCATATGGCAGGAGATTGAGACTAATATACATGCAAGTGAAATGCATTATTAGTGTTTTTTTTTTTGGAGAAAAGAAATGCATTCATAGTTAAGACTCTTAACTATCGAATTCTAGTAGTTTGTTCAACAAGTGACTTGACAAATTCACATTGCAAATACTCAACATGAAACGTCTCACAAAATTTAAAATTTAAAGCAATTATTTGTGAATCGGGAAATTCAAAATATTGAGAAACACACACGACTTTTAAAATATACTACCTCCGTCATGGTTCAGTTTTCCTTTCTCGTATGTCTCAAAATACAGTCCAATTTTCTTTTTAAAAAGTAATTGAAATATTAATTCTCTTATATGCCCCTATTTAATGAGCATAGTTATAAAAAATATAGATGTATTAAAGTAGAATAATTAATAAATGAAAATGTATTATTGGGAAATGTTGTTAAAATTTAATTTTCTAATACTATTAAATGAATTTTTTTTATGGAATTAAATGAACTTTTCTTAATTCATATGAACCGGAAAAAAAAAATAAAAATAGAACTATCCTTTTGGAACAGAGGTAGCATGTTTTTGTAATGACTAACGCGGTACACTGAGGATGCGATTTATCGAACTCCAAAAATTGGAGGGGTGCATGGGAAAAGTAGCCACCGGCTAGGACAGAATAGTATGGAACCGCCGGAATCGACGGCGACGGAGTTAAAATTGGTACACATGAGGCGGCAAGTGCAAATACTCTTGCAATACATCAGCAGCTGAAATGAAATGAATTCATAAAATCATAAGATTCCACAAGCCTTATCGATTTTACTTAGACGCTCACGTCGTCAGTTTTTTTTCTTAGACGCTCACGTCGTCAGTTTCTGATAGGAGGAAGCTGTTGACAAAAGGCGGACAGATTTTCTGTGGTATTCTTTTAATTTCATTTGTTTTTGTGTATGATAAATTTTGTTTCGTTATTCACTTATTTTGGGCTGCAGGTAAATGAAATAGGGCCATTTGGTTTTTAAGAATTTTTTCTCCCCTAAATGTTAAGTCTTTTCTGCAGCTACTACCTCTAAGTTTGGGCTCTCGATGGGACCTTAATAAAGCACTAGTTTACCTACCTATTGACAAGAAGGAAATCGCAGAGCTTTCACTTAGAGAAATAAAGTAGTTAGTTACTAGTATACATTTTGGACGGTGAATCCAACTATAAGATCAGTTGCAAATGGAAGAAGAATGGGAGGAAGGAAGAGAATTGGAGAAGAAAAGGGAGGAGTGTGACATACAGGACAGAAAACAATTAGCCTTTTTTTTGCCAGTCAGGCAGAAAACTCAGTAATTACAAGTAAACAAAATGCTCACTGTCAAATGTTTGTGAGAAGGATTCATCAGCATTTCATTATTAGGAGGATCTATCATTATACAATTCTATGAACTTTAACAATGTCTAAATATTTGCCACCTCACACAAAGTATTATCTAAGGTTTATTCACATTTCATTTTCTCCCAACTATGGAGAACGTTGCCTCAACAAAATTTCGGCACCATAAATGTTTTCTCATTTATGTGGCTGTAAATCCTAATGAAAATGCAAAAACGGGACTTGTCTTCGGTTAATTACTAAGAAAACTAAAGGACATAGAGAAGCAAAAAGAGGATCTGTATTCTGTGCATAATACGCAAATGTAACAAATGCTAAGGTATTTCCTTTTTTTTTCTTTTTTTTTTCCTTCCAAATCTTTATTCACTTATTTGTTGACATTTATTTATATAAATGCCAGGATCACTGGCCTGCTTCACTTAATGAATTTGTCCTTTGCCTCGAGGTCACCTTCTCTTCCTCAAAGAGCGCAAGCTGGCCAACGGAAGATATTTTATTGTCCTTCCATTGTTGACGTTAGCTATTCTTTGTAGTAATATACTTAACGCTTCCTGGTTGATTTGTTAGGTGCCTGGCCATTACTCAAAAATATTTGATATTCCCCAATTGCTTTTCTCCAGTTAGTCATCATATACCTTTTTGTATTAATTTTTAAAGTAATTCTAAAGTTTGGAATGGCTGTCTTAAGCTTTTATTCTCTTCATAATATTGTTCTCTGAATAATACTGAGAGATGAGTTTATAGTAAAATTGACTATATTTTAGTTAATCCTAAATAATGTTCCCATGGATTCATGCCGAGCCGAGGTATAGTGTGGGATCTTTTCATTTAGAAGTTTGTTACATCTTGTTTGGAATCTTTAGAACATTTTGGCATTTGGAATTCATTTTGATTGTACAAACCATGTGGTTGCTTTAATTTGCAAATGCAATGACTGGCTTGTTGTGATATTTTGGGGCTACTTACAGTGGATAAAATGTTCTTGCGAACAGATTGAAGCCAGAAGCTTTTTCTTCTGTTATCGGCTCTATTGTTAGTAAAATAGGAATTGACACAGCAGCGGACGTTGGATCTGGTCAGGTGTTGATATACATTTTTGCTGTTAATAATGATTCATTTGCTGATGTTTCATGTGTCTTTTTTCCTGAGTAGTAAATATAATCCTAGGAAAGTTTCATTTCCCACATCACCAGCATTGGAGACCATCTTTTAATTTGGTTCAAAATCTGCACTTGCCGATGTTGCTAATTTACATTGGTTGTTGTTTAGACACCTCAAGAGCATTTGAAACACTAATAATACAAGCTATACCTGTTTGCATTCCTAACACCTACTATCTTATATTTTGGGCCTGCCCAAACTGCCAAAACGACCCAAATTGAATAAGGTTAGGGTAGGTTGGTTTGAAACAACATAAGAGGTTGGCTTAGGTTCATATATTTCAAAATTAACTTAGCTTGGTTTGAAGTGGGGGTTGGTACCAACCCGAACCAGGCAGATACCTAGTGGGTACTTAAAAATGGCATATAGAACTAGTCTTGAGTGTAAATGGACGGGTTACTAATTGGGCTGGTTTCTTGGAGTGGTTTTTATTCGATTTTTGAATGTGATGTATGTCGGTTTTCCTATAAAAATAGATCTGGTTCTAATTTGGAACAAGATTTGCCCATGCGGCACTGAGTCAGCACCACATCATAGCTATAGGGCCCACATCTTTGATTGAACAAAAAACTAGATCACCTCAGCTTATTCAAAAGAGTCTGGCTTTCCCTGAGCCCGAGAAGACCCAAAAACAACCGTGAACGTCCCCCCCCTTCGAACCGTGTCAATTTATCGACCGGCGGTCAGAGAAGAGCAGACGCCGGAGGAGGGAAAAGTAAACCAAACCGGATCCCCCTTTTTCTGACTGACGAAGCCGTTGAACGCCAGAGCAAGAACACCCTAGTAAAAAAGAGGTAAGGGGATTATCCTTCAAGTTCCTACAAGCTGATTGTACTTCAATTATTAGTAATTAATATTCTTTTTCCTTTGCTTAGGTATCTCACAGTTACTTTGTAATGTGATATTTTTCCAATTCAGAGCGTACAATTTTTTTATTTTTTAGGAGATTTCACCCTATAATGATGATAATTAACCATAAAGATAGTAATGAAAGTTGCTTTTTTAAAGGATTTCAGCAGGCCGTAGGGAGGGGGTTGATTTCACGACTTAAAACAGATTACAAAAACCATTACAAGAAAAACCGGCGTCAGTGAAATGCCATTCAAGAAGATTAACACAATGTTAAAAGACATCCATATCTGTATATATATTAATCAACAATTTGTCTGGCACAATTATTCAATTGTCTGGCACAATTGACAAAATTATTCCCACCTAAAAAATGTATGGCACTATAGTTTAATTTGCCAGATTCTATTTTTGGGCTTTTGGACGATAATTCAATTTTAGGACTTTATTTCTTTTTTTATGGATCCTAAATGCTAGCCTTCCTTCATTTCACCTATTTTCACCATCCATTCCTCCTTACGGGTGTTTTCATGTTGAGGAATAAACCAAAAGTATTTACTTATTATTGATGGTGTGTCTATTTGACACGATACAGATATTTTTCATGACTTATATAGGTTGGGAGGGTACATGTTACAATGAACGAGATCTTATTGGCACTTTTGAAGATCAGATATGTGAACACAGCTTGTACGCAATGAAAAAATTTTCAGTACAGAAATGTGAGACTAATTTGAAATTGTCTTATGTTTTATTTTTTCTGTAATTATAATATAAATCTATGACTCGGTGGATATATTGCAATGACGCTGTCTTAGACTATTGTAAAGAATTCTCAGAATGGACAAACCATAAATGTCGTCACTGAGGCTTAATTGATTGATAAATGACATAGGCTGGTCTTGAAAAATACATCTTTTATTGATAGGGTACCTTATCAATAAAAGAGGTATTTTTACAGGCTTTTACATTAATTATGGTGATAGAAAAATTGATTAACAAATGCTTCATTTTGACCATGTTGTAGGTTGCAAATTGCAAGGAGTTGTGTCATGGGAGGTTCAAAGGGAATGCTATGATTTATTACAATTTGTTTTCCACATTTCTTTTCTTTTCTTGTCACTGCGGAGATTCATCAATGAGGTGTACTTTTAATTGCTCTTCCTATTTATAAATACTAACAACCTATCTTTGCTAATCATTCGCATCAATTGTCTTTAATTTATTTGCATTTTTTTTTGTTAGAAGACTATATTCATTAGCTTCATGCATGAAATATTTTACACCTTTGTTTTTACTTCATCTCACATTTGAAGTACTATAATACTATATTTGATCAATGGTCATTTCATTATATTTCTATCCGTGCATCGTACGGGTGAAAAATCTAGTTGTATTGAAAAGAAAGAAGAAAGTTAAAAGGAAAAGAACAGCGGGACGCTGCTCACCCGAGTTTCAATAGTTATTTCTCTGACGAGATGCTCTTTTGGTTGCTGCTCCGACCAGCGGTTGCTGCTCAGTCACCGCAGATTGCTACTGTCACCACCTAAAATTGGGCAAGGTTTGATTTTCTGGGGAACTGTTCTGTTTTCGCAGGTGTGGAAAGTCCCTCTTCAAGCCAGGCGCTATTGAATAAGTTGAGGGGATCTAGTTTTTTGTTCAATCAAATATATGGGCCCTATAGCTAAGACCATGTGGCGTTCGATATGGGCAGATATGGTTCCAAATTGGAACCAGATCTGTTTTTATAGAAAAACCGTGATGTATGCTCAATCTTTGATACTTTTTACTGGTTATCTTTATTAAACCATATTATTTTTAGTTAAGATCAAAATTAATAATGTGATTTAGATGACTATGAAAATGAACCAATCCATCATGCTTTCCATTGCTTAATTTTTAATATCATATCATTTCTAATTAACATTAAAATGAAAATTACTACTAACAATTCTTAATTGTAGATAAGTAACAAAAGAACTTAAAATTATTTTATAAATAACGACCAATAATTTATAAAGAATTTTAAATAATATAATAAAAAAGTATATTAAAATAATGTAATTAAAGTATATTGATTAAATCAAGATTCTGATTCATGATTTTGCCAGTTTTGGATGCTTTATCTTATATCTTATATATATATATATATATATATTAATCAATAGTTTATCTGACTCAATTTGATGGTGAGCTCAATTAAAAATGATTTTCTCACTCATTGTCTGGCTCTTTTAAAAAACCAATTGGTGATGTCATTATTCTATTATTATTATACTTTTCTTTATTGGTATACTTTTCCTTTTAATCAATTAATTTAATATTTTTATTTCGAAACTCTATTTTTATATTAATTTAATATTTTTATTTCAGAACTCTATTTGTATATTATATTTAATATTTTTATTGACTCTATCTATATATCAATTTAATATTTTTATTTCAGAACTACATCTACATATTACATTTTAATCAATTTTACTATGTCTGATTGTATAATTTCATGATTTTATGTTCTTTTAATATATTATATTTTCTCAACATAATATGTCTGTAAAACACACGAGTGTTAAACATATTAGCCCGTAAATGTACGAGTGTAAAACTAATATAGATTATATTATTGGGTTTTATTGCCTTTAAAGGAAATAAAAAATAATAATTAATAAAAAATTATTAGTTCATTTATTATACTTTTTCTTATTTTTATATTTTTTCTTTTAATCGATTAATTTAATATTTTTATTTTGGGACTCTATCTACATATTAATTAAATATTTTTATTTCAGAACTCTATCTACATGTTATATTTAATATTTTTATTTTGAGACTCTATTTATATATTAATTTAATATTTTTATTTCAGAACTCTATCTACATATTACATTTTAATCAATTTTACTATATCCGATTGTATAATTTTATGATTTTATGTTCTCCTAATATATTATATTTTACTTTCTCAGTATAGTATGTCCATGAAACACACAAGTCTTAAATATAGTAGTCCGTAAATGTACGGGTGTGAAACTAATATAGATTATACTCTCGGGTTTTATTGCCTGTAAAGAAAATAAAAAATAATAATTAATAAAAAAAAGTATAGGTTCATTTATTATACTTTTTTTTATTGTTATGTTTTTCCTTTGAATCATTTAATTTAATATTTATGTTTTAAAACTCTATCTACATATTACATTTTGGTTAGATATATCTCGCATTTGACTAATGAGTTTGAATTACATGAAAATAGATAATATATCAACCTTGATTTCAATATTATTTTTCCTTATTATTATACTTTTCTTTTTAATAATTTAATTTAATACTTTTATTTTAGGACTCTATCTGTATATTATAATTTCATTAGATATATCTAATATTTGCCTAATAGATTTTAATTTTGCTTTGTTCGGTTGTGTAATTTTATCATTTTATATTCTCCTACTCCAATATATTTTATTTTATCAGCATAATATGTCCGTAAAACGCACAAGTGTGAAGCATATTGTGTCCGTAAAACTCACGAGTGTGAAATTAATATATATTATACTATCGGATTTTATTATCTTTAAAAGAAATAAAAATAGCAATTAATACAAAAAATTATTGGTTCAATTATTATACTTTTTCTTTTAACCATTTAATTTAATATTTTTATTTTGAGACTCTATCTACATATTATATTTTGGTTAGATATATCTTATATTTGCCTAATGAATTTTAATTACATGAAAATAGATAATATATCAATCGAGATTTCAAGATTATTATTATTATATTTTTCCTTTTAATCATTTAATTTAATATTTTTTTGGGATTATATCTACTATTACATTTTGGTTAGATATATCTCATATTTGCCTAATGAATTTCAATTTTACTTTGTTCGATTGTATAATTTCATGATTTTATGTTCTCCTACTCTATTATATTTTACTTTGTTACTACAACATGTCTATAAAACACATGGTTGTAAAGTATTTATAGTATGTCTGTAAATACATGAGTGTGAAATTAAATATAGAATTATGCTATCGAGTTTTATTGTATTTAAATGAAATAAAAAATAAGAATTAATAAAAAAATTATTGATTCATCGAGATATCGATGGACTAATAGCAAGAATTTAAAACTATGTTAACAAAATAAAGAATTAATTATATACTACTTGCAAATATACGATACACATTAATTCTATGCAGGTTGTGTTTTTCAATTTCTTTATAACATTTAGCTTGACAAGCATAATTATGTTATATTTTATGTATGAAATTTCTTTAGAACTCTATCCGTGCAACGCACGGGTGGAAATCTAGTTAAAATTAAAATGAATCATTTTTGCCAAAATATTGTGCCTAGCGTCAATCTTTGGTTAGATGTTTTCACTCCAAAACTTTTGAACTATTATTTTAGATAATCATAAAATTTAAAAAAAAAAGTGATACACTAAAGAAATTAATCATTTGAAAATTCAATCGCAATCCTGCAACAGGATTATATGAAAAATAACAAGTTTGAGCTATTGAAAGACATAAAATTAACTTGAAGTATAGAGTTGGTGCGGGCACAAATGAAGGACTTTTTGGCCCAACTTTTTCAAAAATTTTCCTTTTAGTAAAACCTACTACATTTGTCCCAAATAGATGTCCGTCTCAAAATACTAACTATTTCTTATTTAAAAATATAGTTGGAATATTGTATTCCCGGGGGGGGGGGAGGGGGGGTTACATCCATCTATTATTAAGGAAGAATATTCAGATTCACCCATTTCGAGCTGGAAGTCTGGTCTTGGTAATGCCAGTTTTAATTTTAATGAGTGGTCTATGCAGGATCCTTTAGCCAAGTTTTGTTCTGCTCAGTGTTTGCTGTTTAACGAATGCAACAGTTCATGAATTTGAGATCAATGAACACTGGAATGTTAATAAATTAACTATGGTTCCCTCTCTTTATTTATTTATTTATTATTTTCTTTTTTGCCCGGAAATCTAATAATGAGCTGCTACATTATTGCATTTTGGAGATATTTTTGGGGGCAATATCAATGTCATTAAAGATGCTCTGGGTAAGATAACCAGTTAAAGGGGTGAATAAAATCAGATTCTCTCATTAAAAAATATATATGCCGAGTTTGGACCTCACAGGAGAGCCATGTGCTCTTGCAATTTCTCTCAGTTTTCCAAGCCAGAACGTTGACTACGGGAGAACAAATTTTTGTGCTTCATTTATGTACTGTATATTCATATAGGAATTGACCGGGAAATAATGTGCTAGAAACGTGTTCATACGAATTGACCAGAACACGATGTGCTAGAAACGTGCCTAATTAATAGATATAATTATATTGCTGGCTGCAAGCTTCAATCCAGGCCGTTATGTTACAAAATAATAAGTTGGTTAGAATATATACTATATTGTAGTGCATAATTCAAGTTTGTTAAGAGTAGTTTATATGTTAATGTGTGTTGCCAGAAATTTTACCTATAAAATTTTAGGTCGGTAAAAACACAACATTAAACTAAAAGGTCAATTGTATTAAAGGTCATGGAATTTTCAATGATATTTAATTGACAGCAATTAGACCACTCAACTTGTACCTTACGTGTAATTAGATCACTGAACTTGGGTTACTAAACTTTAATTACGATCAGTTTAATCACTAAACTTCAATTTAATTGCAATTGTGTCACTTAATAGCTAGAACATTAGATTATTAAATGGGAATTGATTGTATTTATTAAAAGTTGTTGACTTATTATTTCACGTTCACTTGTTAAATTTGATAATTAAAGATTATCTAGAATTAATATGTCAGGATAAATGCTGAATGTTGATATTTTGTGAATCGTGATATCATTCTTCAAATTTTCCTCCTCAATAAAATGTATCTTTTGGGTTATTACATCTTTTGATTTCTTGGACTTTGATTCAATGATGAAGTAACAATTTTGTGTTAATGAAGTGACTTGTTGCAACTAGATGAAAGTTCAGTAATGTGACTGTTGGTAAGTAAAATCGAATGACCTAATTGCCGTTAAAATTGAAGTTCACTGATCCATTTGCAAGTATGTTGAAAATTTGGCGACTCCGGATACAATTAATCCTTTAACTAAACTGCATATTATATTATAAAAAAGAAAAAGAAAAAATTTCAATCATCATCGTACACGGTTACACCTTGTTGATTGTACGTTATCGCACTTAGGAACATAAATATCAAAATATTAAAAAAGAACACATATTTTTTTCATTATTTAAAGAGTAGTATTATTTCCAGTCTAGTTGACATTTTTATATTAGAGGATAGGTGAATAAATATAAATATATGGATACATTCACGCATTTTTTATCCAATGAAAAAATACAAACTAAACTGGAGACCGGTCTCCAGTCTAGATAAATAATATTATTCTTATTTAAATATTATCATAATTTACAGAAATTTGCAATTTTAAGTGATCTTTAAATTTTGCCAAATAGTGATGGTGGAAATGGAATCACAACTATCTAATCTCGTGTTTAAAGGGCTCGCAATATATACTGGGTTTATGCCATTCTTGGGATGGATTCGAGGTGAATCAGGCCGTCTCTGCGATTCGCCCTACAAAGAAAAATTGCTTTGTGTTCCATGATCTGGGAATTGCAGGGCTGATTGGATCGGCCCCTAGATCCATTTGTCAATCCATTTAATTTTTCTATTATTATTTTCTTCACTCTTATTTCTTATTTCTTCTTTTAAAAAAAATGGCACGGGATTTGGCTCAATCCAAATCCGCCATGTGATCAGTGGACCATAAATTTTTCATTTTATTCAAATCATGGTATCCATCAAGTATGGTACATGTAAGGTTTTTTTTTTGCCAGCATTATTGCTGAAAGGAACAGCTATTTTATTTAACCTCATATATTGAGAAAAGGGTTTTACTAACAAAGATGTTGATCAACAGCCATGTTCAAATTCCCAACCCAAATTATTGTAACCTATATCCACCAACATGCATGGTTGACCAACAGATTTAAATATTTTCTTTTTAACCATTTATTTTAACGTTTAGATATTACTTAAGAAGTTGAAACTTCACTTAAGCATTTCATCACATTTTACATTTTATCTTAAGAGTGAACCATCTTGAATTTAAACTCTTTCCACAACTCATAACCTTAAATTATACCCTGAATAGTAGATATGTAATATGGGGGGTAAAATTTTAGACAAGGAAGTTTTTTTTTTTTTTTTTTTGGGCTCCCCAATACGATAATTATTAGAAAATGTTTGCAGGTTTGGTTTATTATTGACATCTATCTATAAAAACTGTAAACCCGTCATTTTTTTAAGAAAAAATAAAATATCTAACATCTGATTATGTTAGAGACAAATTGTAACTACCATTTGTTTATGAAAATTGTGAACATGTCTTTCTTTGAGGGCAAAATAAAAAAAAATGTAATGTTGCATATTTATATTTTTGAGAGAGAGAGAGAGAGAGAGAGAGAGAGAGAGAGAGAGACCTACCCATCCAACTCTATAAATACCCACCGCAAGTCCCCTTTTTTCGCATCCTCAAGCTCAAAAACCGTCTCTCTTCCAAGTTCTTGCCAAAGAAAACACCTTTCAACCTTGAGGAAATCATGGCTAGAATCATACACACTTGCATTTTCATCCTTCTTGCCATTGCCATAACTAGCTGGCCGGAAAAATGCAATGCTGCTCGCCATCTCTTACAGCTTCCCAGCCTGCCGGGACTTCCAAAGCTTCCTATTGACCCCACAAAGCCTAATCTTCCCATTAACCCTACAAATCCAAATCTTCCTATTGACCCTACAAATCCTAATCTTCCTATTAACCCTACAAATCCAAATCTTCCTATTAACCCTTCGCTTCCAAATTTGCCTTCACTTCCAACAATTCCAGGCACGCCTTAAGTGTCTCTCCCTCCAATTCCAAATTTGCCTTCACTTCCAACAATTCCAGGCACGCCTTAAGTGTCTCTCCCTCCAATTCCTACAATTCCCAACTCCCCAATCATTCCATTAATTCTTGTTCCACCACCTTACACATGCAACATGTTCTTGAATACCGAAGTTTTTTTTTAATATATGTGAGGATTAATGAATATACTGTTTTTATTTCAATAATAAATGGCTTTTCTTGGAGCCATAGTTGAGATTCAAATTGGTTTCATCCGTATGAGTCTCATGATATTTTCTTGTCAGATATCGTCAGTCATTGTGTGTTGTATTGTGTGGTTTGATATGTAATAATATTTGTAATTTCTTTGCTTTCTATGATATTCATTTTAAACATTTGTATTCATGAGATTATTCATCATTTGCCATTCGCATATTTGATCTTTATCAAGATTTTATTACATTGACACGCACTTCTTCTACTATTTCACATATACAGTATATCCTCAAGAGTAATTGACAAGTGTTCCAAAGAAAAGAAGAAATTACATTGCGGTATTTTTTAGAGAAACAAATTGGGCTACGACCTTCAATAGCTGGATGGTACATATGTAGCTGGTATACAAATGCAAGTCATGAGATTCACATACACTTTCATATTTTTAAACTCTCTTAATTATATATTGATTAATTCAAATATATAGTTAAGCGATCACTTAACACGCTTATTACAATTTAGAGTTATACTTAACATGTCACTGAATTAAATATACATTGAACTAAAACTGTTAATGGTAAGTTTTATATCCAAATACCGAATTCTAAAAAGAAAAGATTAATTAAGCACATTTTTTTCGAAACACTAATTAAGTCTAATAGTAAGCGATTTTGAAATGAGATTTTTCTAAAACTATTTTCTATTTTTTTTTTTTTTTGGGATACAAAGCAGAAATAGGAGAGGGGAGTGCAAATAAGGGAAGGGTCAGCGTAATTTGAATTCGAAACCTTTCGCTCAAAATTTGAGTGCTGTGAAATGAGATTTTGAAACAAGAAATTCAAAATAATGAGAAACAAACAAGACCCCAAAAAAAAAAAAAACAATAAAACGAGGCGTGTGAATAAAAATATAGTCGTTCTTATGTTTCGGTAACGCGTTCCAAGAATGATGCGATTTATCCAACTCCAAAAATTTGGGGGGGGTGGCACATGAGGCAGTGAAGTATAGAACACCCCCCCCCCCGAATCGCCGGCGACGGCGTCGAAAGCGGTACAGTATGGAATGTGGCGGGGGAGTGCAAATACTCTTGCAATACAGCTGGAGACACACTGGAATGGATTCAAGCAATCATAAGATTCCTCAAACCTTATCGATTTTTCTTAGAAGCGCGCGTCGTCAATTTCTTCACGGTAATTCCATTTGTTCAAGCTCTCTCCAGTTCTCAATGTTATTAAAAGATTCATAATACTGGTGTATTTAAAAAATTGATTGACTTCGGACAGGAGAGGCTGTGGGAAGCTGTTGATAAAGAGTGGATGGATTGTCTGCTGAAAGAGCCTGTAGATAATATTCTACAAATTCCTTCTGGTGTAGCTCAGGTAAATTTTTTTCTTAATTTCCTCTTTTTTGGCAATAAAATTTTATGTTCTTATTATTATTATTTTTTTTTTGCTATTCACTTATTTCAGACTGGAAGGTAAATGAAATAGAACATTCCGTTTTTACTCTATTTTTCCCCCTTTTTAAAAGCGAATGTACTTAACTAGGCATCAGTTTACCAATTTATTGACAAGCATAGCTAGTTATTATTACAAGTAAAAAAAAATTCGCAATATCAAATGTTTAGGGGAAGGATTCATCTGCATTTCCATTATTAGGAGAATCTATCATTAGTTCATTATGCGATTCTATGAATTTTAACTATGTCCAAATGGCACCTCACTAATGCATTACCTAAGGTTTATTTGCTTCTCTCTCTCTCTCTCTCACACAGAGACACACACAGAGACACACACACAGAGACACACACACACACACAAAAGTAGGTAGAATGTTTCCTCACAATTTTAGGTGCCATAACTGTTTTCTCATTTACGCAGTTGTAAATCCCAAAGAAAATGAGAAAATGGGACTTGTCTTCAGTTCAATTATTACGACGAAAACAAAAATATGTGGAGAAGCATAAAGGGGGATTGTATGGGTGTTTGATTCTCATTTTCAAATTCAAATTATAATTCTAGCTACCACTAATTTGACAATTACTCAATTACAAGCAAACATTTCACGTCTCAATTAAATCTCCTCCATTTTACCTCATAATACTTACTTGATTATAATTTGAATCTATAATGTGAATTAATCACCCACTGTGTTTTGTGCATAATATGCAAATGTAACAAACACTAGGTACTTCCATTTTTGTTTTTATTCACTGATTTTTGACTTCCCCCCTTTTTTGTGATGCTAGGATCACTGGCCTGCTTCACTTAAAGAATTTGTCCTTGGCTTGAGGTCACTTTCTCTTCCTCGTGAGCAAGCTGATCTGAAGAAGGTATTATATTGTCAATTTTATTGTTGATGTTCGCTATTCTTTGTAGTAATAAATTTCAACAAACCTTTCCTGTCTAATTTACTGATAACCATTACAGAATGGTCATCTGTTTTGTTAGGTGTCCGTATATTTCTTTTCCGATCTCCAGTTAGCTTCCCCCAGTTAGTCATCATATACTGGACTTTTTCTATCGTTGCAGGCTTTCCTCGGTCTTGAAGTGGCATCATTGGGTAATGTTCTTACCCAAGGCATGAATCATAAGAAAAAACACGAAGTATGTCCTGGTCCCTTTTTTTCTTAAGAAATCTCCTTCTTCCTGCTTGCCTCTTTCCATCGATTTTTTTCCCTATCTTTCCTCTATTTCATGTTTGAATCTTATTAGACAAAACATCTGGCAATTTGCTTACATATAAGTTCATCTGAAACTTAATACTGTGAAATAATTTGTGAGACAAATAACTTTCCATGAAAGTTTTAATTTCTGGAGTAATTTTGAACTTTGAAATGGATGTCTCAAGCTTTTATTCTCTTGACGATATTGTTCTTTGGCTGAGAGATGAGTCTTATAATTAGTTTGTCTATGTGATAGTTAATTCTAAATAATATTCCTATTTCATGCAATCGGAGGTATGTTGTGGGATCTTTTCTTTTTCCTTCATCGTGTTCAGAAGTCGGTTACGTCTTGCTTGGAATCTTTAGAAAATTTTGGCAATTTGGATTAATTTTTATTGTACAGACCAGTGGTTGCTTTAATTTGCAAATCCGATGATTGGCTTCTTTGTGATAATTGGAGGCTACTTACCGTGAACAAAATGTTCCTGCAAACAGATTGAAGCCCTTTCTGCTGTTATTGGCTCTATAGCTAGTAAAGTCGGAGGTGACACAGTAGTGGATGTTGGATCTGGTCAGGTGCTGATACCTCCTGATTTTTTTTGCTGTTGATAATCATTCATTTGCTGCAATGATTCATGTGTTTTTTCCCCTTAGGATTAGTAAATATACTTGCAATTAGGCCTGGGCCCAAAAAAAAAAACCCAAGCCCGAACGAGTTACCCAAACCCGGCCTGAATATACCCGAACCCGATTGGGTAGTGAATAAAAATTTTCGGGTTTTGGGTACCCGAACCCAAAACCAAACAGGCTTGGACACTTCGCCCGAAAAAACCCAAACATTTTTTTTACTCCCACAATTTTTATATTCAAATTTCTAATTAATTCTATCTCAATCCACACAACCATCTCCTTTATTTCACAATCACATATTTATTACACTCGTCTCTTTCATACACAAAAAATAAAACTCTAGATTTGTGTAAGAGATGTGAATTTGTCTTTTTCTATGAGGATTTTACTTGTTGCCATGTATATGCCATGTGATTTGTGTAAAGACGAATTGTTTTTAATTAATTACTTAACAATACTACAAGTTTATGGTAAAAACTATAAAATTAGAATATAAATAAAGCCAACTAGCTAAACGCTAGTGTCTAATTGTTAACTTTATTACATTAGTGTGTAATCATTATTATTTTCATTTAAGCGTATTAATATATACTTTAATTTTTATTTTTTTATTTTTTTTGGTTTTTACCGTTTTTTTAGAAAGTGGGTTCTTACCCATTTAAGTGCTTCTTTGCGTATTATATATACTTTAATTTTTTCTTTAGGTTGTTCTTATCCATTTAAGTGTTTCTTTTTTCCGTTTTATGCACTCATATAATATGCGCTAGATACCTGAACAAAACCCAAAGTTTTACTCGAACCTCAGCTGAGACCGAACCCGAACCGAAATTTTTGGTCTGGGTATTGGTTTGACCAATACCCAAACCCGAAACCCGAACACCCAGGCCTACTTGCAATCATTTCATCGTGATATTGTTTTGTTGAACAAAAATAATAACTATTAATATTGCACATAAATATGATGCAAACTTGGATAGAAAGCGAGGAATCTATAAGGCCTGTAACCATGAAGTTAAATCATAGGCACTGAAATTCCTGACTCTTTCAGAGGAAGTTCTGATGCTATTAAGAGCATTCGATGTTGCATATAGCAAACAAATCTTTTGGTTGGACTAAACGTGTGCATGTTTTTTTTCGTTAGATTTATGAGTCCGTTTGCTTTCGTATGATAAATTTTATCATCAATTATATTAATTTTTAGGGCTACCTGGCAAAAGGAGATCAAGCCACATTTCTGCCTCAGTACAAGGAGCATTAATTAGGGATGGGCCATCTTACACTGGCACATCAGTATGGATCCAATTTTTCTGGCAATTTTTTCTTTTCAGTGCCTTTGGCCCTCCCTGAGAAGGAAATGAGTTAGGTTTTAAGTGTAAATGAGACATTTTAAAAGTATATGAGTGCATGTGATTCCCAAAGGTGTCAGGCATAGTCTCTAGGTTTCAGATTAAAGATAATACATTGTGGATGATAAAAATTATCATCCGAACCCAAACGTACCCTATGGAAAATTTCTATATGTAATCAGTTAAAAAAGTGAAAGACTTCACAATTGTTTTCTCTTGGAGCAGGAAAGGTCAGATCAGGCTTGATCTCATGTTTATAGGGCATCGAAGTGATTCTCGTTATTCTTCGTAATACTTTGATGGATCTATTTGCTTTGCTTGTTGATAAGTTGACCTTGGTCACATATTTACCACTTTGATGTATATTCTGATTACAGGGATACCTTGCTCAAGTTCTTTCTTTTGAATATCAGCTTTCTGTGATAGCAGTAGATGCCTCATCACATCATGGAAGGGTAACTGATGCACGTGCCAAACGAATTAAGAAACATTATGCTGCTAAGCTTCATAAAACTCAGTATGGATGCTAGTTCTCTAAAGTAATTATTGTTGGTCTCTAGTTCTTGAGCATTCATACTTGTGCATACAGACTTCCAAGCGCATGTGCCCTTGTTCAGAAAGCTGTCGCACCTCTCACTTTGTCTTTTCACCTGTTGAAATACCTTAGTTGTTTTATAGCATTACCAGAAACTGCAATGATTCAGTTTTCTAATTTGTTCATCTTTCTCCACTGGAAATCTACTTTAATAAAGTGATCTTTCTTTAATCTTGATATTGGCATCTCAAGTGGTTGAGTTTCTGGTTCTCAAGTATTTTTTCCTTCTCCCTAATCCCTACAATTACTCAAAATTTCATGTTCTTTTAAATAATATTGTAAGATTTGAATATGGTTATTATAATGTTTAAATTTCTTTGTATTACAGGTGCCAATTTTTATACTCTTGTTATTATTGTTCTGGCTATAATTTGAAGATCTAACCTGCTTTTGATAGGCTGTGAACATGAATAACTATCTATTATAATTGCATTTTTATTTCTGTGCACTGGCTGAGTATCGTTTTTATGTCATATTGTTCCTTTGTCAATTTTAGAACTTTGATAGAGAGAATGTTTTTGGGTCATGTTGTTTCTTTCTCAAGTTTCAGATTTCTGATTGTGGGAATTATGATTTCACTGTAACTGACATGAATTCTTTCATCAGATCAGAAAATAGAGGTTTCAGGACGCCTAAGACAGTGACATGCCGGCTTTTATCCCCTGTCATGTTGAAAGCCTTGAGCAACGGCTCACTCCAAAAAGATGACGGGAAGCTAACTAGTATTGGAGGGCAAGTCAATGAAAAACCTCTTGAAGGACCTGTTGGAAATGAGCTTAGCTCTTCCTTTTACACCAATTGCAAGCCATCATTAGTTCTTGCTGGACTTCATGCTTGCGGAGATCTTTCAGTGACAATGCTAAGGTGAGAACCACAATGCGTTGACCATTTTGTTCCATTACTATAATTCACAGTATTCTGTTTTCTCAGCGGCCATCCAGTTTTCCGGAAAATTTAATGCCCTTTTTATTTCTACTAATACCATACTTCAAAGAATTGGTTGTGTGTATTGAGTCTTCGCTAAACCTGCAAACTGATATATGAATGTACTTATAATGATATTCGTACTTATACCAAGAAAGGAATTGCAACTATATGATTTGTGTATATCTTGCGTAGGACTTGGAACTGTATGCTAATATGCATATTTCATAGCTTATCATATAATTTGTGGCACGTAGGACATTCGTGGAATGTGCTGATGTCAGAGCAGTGGTTAGCATCGGTTGTTGTTACAATTTGCTATCGGAAGGCATAATAGAATCAGATATTCAATGTGGTTTTCCAATGAGTAAAGGAGTTAAAACTGCTGGTATATTTCTTGGGAGAAATGCCCGGGATCTTGCTTGTCAGGTACATCTATATTCTACTTAGTTGAACTTTATCCATATTGTATATGCTTAACCTTTTTGTGAAGATGAACTTCAAGTTCTCTAGCATGCATTTATTTTCCTTTTCTTTACTTATTTACTACAGAGCTGAAATCAGGAATAAGGCATACCTGTTCAGGTGCATCTAGTATATTGTATTCATTACAGTCTGATGGTTTTGCTTGATATACCTTGTTATCCAATGATGAGCTTTATTTTATGCATTATGTTTTCTGTTGGAACTGTTCACATTGTTCTGCATTTTCCTTATATGTTGGTTCTTGCATTTATGTCTCTTTATTTCCTTTTTTGTTTTCTTATTTACTTGTTTCTTATAAAAAGTCTTTTTTTTCCTCAAAAGCCTTTCTCAAAGTATGTGGATGGCCTTTGTTTAATTAATTAGAGTGCGGAGAGATGGAAAAGTTTGGGAGAAGCTGCTGGCCTTCATAATTTTGAGCTGCATGCTTTTCGTGCTGCCTTTCAAATGGTAAACGACACAACATAATTTTTCCTCTAATTTTAATATCATTGTAGCTGAAAATAGTTTTTTGGTAAGTATACCTTGGTTTGCTTCAGTTAGTTCTATATAGAATATTCTGCTCATTCTTCTCCCTTCGTACTATCTGTCTTTAAAGAGAAGGTTCCACCTACCCAATGTGCTAATCTGTTTATAGGTTCTTTCCCAACATTATCCAGATATAATCACAAAAAGCCCTGCAATAGGGCGTCAAGGAAAGGCTTTACGACGCCAACATAACCGGAGAATCCTGGAGACTGGTGCAGATATTGCTGAATCGTTTTCTCAAAAGAACATCAAGAAGGAAACAAGTTGCGCTTCTGTATCTTACATTGAGAGAGCACAAACAGAAGAAGGTCTATTTCAGTTCCACATTCATTGTAAAGAAAAGGAGTATATTTTATGAAATGTAGATCTGTTAAAATACCCTGTTTGAATCGACCTAAAGAAGCAAAAGAGAAAAAAGAAAGACAAATGTCATTATGCTACTTCTTTTAGTGGACAATGAGGCTACCTTAAAGAATATTAAAGATATGGTATTGAAGTATTTTTTATCTTGAAACTTTTATATGGGTATTATTTTGCAGGTTCCACTTGCAATGAAATAGTCTCATTTTATGAGGATTCTTCTCATTGGAGTTCTGGAACTTCTGCACTTTATCCAATTGACAGACATGCAATGTTTGTTAAGTTCTGCAATTCTGGTCTACATCGGCTTTGTCTCCATAATTCAAAGGATATTGACTTCTCTGGATTATGGAAGGAAGCTGAACCATTTGCTGTAAGTTCCTTCTCAGTTTTATATTTCATTCTCGTAAGTCTTCCAATTCAACTATTTGTCTACTTCATTTTCCTGGTGGATCATTTTTTTCCTATATTATTTTGCTTTGCAAAATTTGCTTTTTCAGTAGTGTTATCAAGAGATTGTATTTCTCAGCCATTGGTCAGTTAATGGATGATCAATTGGTTGCTCATCTATGAGTTCAGGAGTTCAAATATCAGGGTCACTGGAAAAGATAATAAACATGAACGGTACAAGAATAATTGCGTTTTGGGAACAAGAATTGCATTGGTTGGTTACAATTGGTTGGTTATCTATGAGTTCAGGAGTTTAAGTATCAGGGTCGCTGGAAAAGATAATAAACATGATCGGTATGGAAGAATAATTGCATGTTGGGAACCAGAATTGCACAAAAATGATACTCTGGGTGGAGCTTGATTATTCTGAAATTTTAAGACTACAGAGAAATTAGAGCATGCTCCTGCATGCAGCATGCCTGATGCCAAATTCCATATTTCCTTTTCTAATGCTCCTTATGGACAAAATGAACTTCTGATTGTTCTTCGCTAACATTTGGATTAACTTGAAATCATACCACTTTGGGATAAGTTTCTAACTGCAAAGTAACACTGACTAAGCACAACCCCTAGGGCTCGCCAGAAGACCGGACTCAACTTCCCAAGTAACAATCAATTGTTTCTTGTTTGTGTGTGTCTTAAGGAAATCTTTTAGGCATGTTACCTATATACTTCTGTCATGAAATGCTAGGGTAGTTTGGGGCTTGATTTGACTTGGACAGTTTGGGTCACACAACTTATGTCTGGCAATGTTTAAATTGCCATATTTTGTTAGTATTGAGTCGGAAAAATTTTAAGAGAATCTGACGAAAAGGATTTCTTTTGTTTTAAATTATGACAATTTCATTCACATGACTGATGTACTAATTCCCTGCAGGAACTGATTGGGTCTTATTGGACTCTTCGGGCTGCTCTAGGACCTGTTTTGGAAACTCTTCTTCTCCTAGATAGATTACTTTTTCTTCAGGAATCAAGCAATGTGGTGGAGGCAGTTATGTTACCCATTTTTGATCCAATCTTGTCTCCAAGAAATGTGGCCATAATAGCAAAGAAACTCTGAAGAATCTTCACGACCCTAGGGGGTTCACATGATGTAGGCATATTTTCACTGAGGTAATAAATTTGATGTCTGAACTTTGATATGCTAGATTTTACATGTAATTAGAGGTGATGCTTGGGAAACTTGCATATTGGTCACCCATTCTGATGAATTTTGTGCTCACCAGAATGCCGATTCAGAATCTTATAAGAATCCTCGAAGCTTGACAAATTCCAGACTGCTTCTTTGCATGTATGTGATTTCTTGAACTATTCTTTGTATTGTAAAGACAACTTAATATTATGTGGCAGTTTCTCTGTGTGGCTTATTTGTTATAGCATGTTGATTTTACCAATAGCCATATGATTATCCCTGTCAATCTGACATGGGTGGGCGGGTGGAGGTTGGGTCTGCTCAGTTTTCGGCCGAAACCAAAATCGACTTGGGTCGGTTCGGGTCAGTCAGGTTCGGTTTCTTAGTTGGTTTCGTTAGGTTCCACACCCTTTTTTTGCCTTAAGGGTCGGTTTACATTTTGTAGTAGTTGAACCCGATCAAACTAATTGGTTCGGGTTGGGTTGGTGGGTTGCTTCAGGTTTTCAGGCCAAAATGCCCAGTCAACATGGGTATTTGCTCTTTTCATCTAAAAGCGTGCTTTATTTTTGTTGTAAGAAATCATAATGAGATGAAATGAGTGATCGAGATTAGTTGTCAAATCAATGGTAGATGAAAATATTGTGGGAATTGTAACGGACCATACCTTAAAAACAATGCCAGCCATTTTGGCAGCTGGACAGAAATCTGACCTTAGTATGTCCTTGATGCCCAGCCCAGGTAAGGAGAGAAAACAGCTCTCTTTTAGATGGCAAATTCTCTTAATGATAGTCCTAACCGTGTGATATAATTTCAATTTAATTTTCAATAGCGTTGCTTCAATATTATTAAATTAAGATTGCTGAAAAGAGAAAAAGTGATAAAACAGTAGTAGAAAATTAGTGGAAAAAAATATTGAGAAACGATGGCATTACTTGAGAATTGTGGTCGCTATTGTTAAGAGAAGGTAAATATTAAGAGGTTACTTCTGCTAAAATAGATCTTGAAATTTAAAACTATTCAACACTACTGTCAACTTTTCTTATTTCACAAGAACTGTGATTAGAATTTTATAAGTTGCAAACATAGATGAAATAATAAGTTACAAACATTAATTAGAGTTTGTCAATTCGTAATTTATACATTATGGTTGTTAGATTTATAACGTTAGAAATATATAATTGAATAAAGTAAATAATAAATGAATAATGCAAATTTCGTATAATTGAATTGGTTCAAAGTAGAGGTTTTGAAAATCATTAAAACTTGATTGAGTTTACATTTAAAATTGGGATATTTATTATTTAATTCTAAGTTGCAAAAAAAGGCAAGACTGGACACAAAATGAAATATATTGTGAGGTTATAGATGTAATTTGTGATTCAATTGCACTTAATTTGAAAAGACTGGGTTATCAAAGAAAAGTAGAAACACACTTTTACCTTTACTCTTTGAGATTGACAGATGGTAAACGTTTGTAGTTAACTTCTGCAAGTTGTTCACGTTGAGATCTTTTTGATATAGAAAATTTTGAAATAAGGGTTTGAGAAATAAAAACAATGTTGTCCTAAAAAATGAAAGTCTTCTTCAACTAAATGTTAGAAACCTTTCCAAAATTTATTTTATTTTATTATTATTAATTTTTTTTTTTTAAAAATACGCAAGTAGAGATATGAAACCTTGTGTAAATCACTCTATTTGTTGATTGGTCTAGATAGTAAAACCTTAGTTGTGGCTGGAAAGAGGGAGCAATAAACACTGCTTTAAGGTAGAAGTGGGGAGCAGGTTAAGGGGCCATGACAATCACTAATGTTCCTGGATTGTATGTTACTTGACAATATTGAGGAAGAAAAGAATTGAAATCTTGTGCATTGTAGTGTCTGGCAGTGAAATCGCATTCGTGGGCAAAATATTTGCACATGGAAGTCTCTGTTTTGGTTTAATATAGGTGTGATAAAACATATCCATGAAAAAATAATCAGATTACGTGCAGATGTTTGAAAATCCACAAAAATAGCTATATTAAACAGTTCCTCAACATATATTTGATTAATCAGACAATTTACTGAGATAGGGCACTTGTGTTGTAAACAAGAAGAGCACCTCCAGCAAGAATCCCAACTAGGGTCACAGCCCAGATGGCCAAACCTGTAGTGCCTGCATTCATTTCACACACAATTATCGTTGTTTGTTATTGTTTATTGGAATACAAGTATCCAACTATCCCAATAGTTACGTTTTGGAACGGGAAGTGACCAATTTGGCTCTAGTAGGTTATGGGTGGGTATTATTCCAGAAGTGATAGTATTTCAATGATTTTGTGTTCTAATTTAATGAAAAGTAAGGTTTATGGTTAGAGCAGAAGAAGCATGCTTACCCCCAACATAAACATCACTTGGGGACCAATCATCTGTGTTGTAAATTGGACTGCATTTTTAATTGCACACAATATCATATGATCACTCACTGGAATTACTTTCACACACAACAAATAATAAGGAAAATTCTTATTTGAATGCCGGTAAATCACACCTGTATCCATCCACATTAGCCCATACTTGTCAACAAATTGGTAAACTCCCTTTCCCTGAATAAGATGGAAGAATCAGACAAATATGATTAAGGACATTAATACAAAGTTTTTTGATACATAGGTTATAACAAACCTTCCCCTTCCTGCCTGAGGCATCCACACCATCCCTCAAGCTCATGCTTCCATTAATTCCTACATACAATCTCAAGGACAATATTAATTGTTTTTAAGACATGTCTGGTAGACAGGAGGTTCTACCTTGTCCTGTATGATGTACACGAAAACTTTTTCATTTTGTTCTGTTTTTTCTTTTTTGTAACATTATACTCAATGGAGTTGAAGTCTCTGTATGCATGTAGTTGAATTGTGAAAATAAATATCAACCTTAGTGTTGAGCATGTTCGTCTCGCCATGTTAAATGGACGTCATATTTTTTTTTTTTTTTGCATGTAGCAAGTAGGGAAAACACTAACCGTAGGGCTTGTCAGTCTTGATCTTCTTGCCACCACTGGCCTCAACCCTGAGAGAGGAAGTTCTGGCAAGAGACAGGAGGCTGCGCACAGCAGTCTTCTCAATTATGAAGGGAGAGGGTTTGAGGTTGACGGAACTCATTACTGTGGCTGCCATCTGCTAATACTACTACAATCTTTTTGCTTCCTCCCTCCCTATGGCTTCCTCAGGAATACAGTGTTCGTGATAATAATGTAAAATTATTATGAAATATGAGATTTCTGAACTGACACGTGGCATGGTTCTAGTGGTGGAGTTATGGATGTTATATTTGACACCAGCATTATCGGATTGCATCCTCAGGTTTAAACATTTTTCTGTTGAAGACTTGTCCTATATCTTCTTGGACACGTGTAGGGCTATTATTGGTCTATGCAATTTACCAATTTACAGATATACTGCAGTAAAGATCCCTGCCTAATTTTTGCATCTTGAATAGATTAGTAATTCCGATTCCTAAGAATAGTTGGCGTGAATCTGCTGAGACGTTACTTTATTTCAATCATTTAGTAGTGTAGAGTGAATCACGCTGTGCCAAGGCGGGAGAGTCACTAGTCGTCCTGTGTTTTGGTTCTTCGAGTTGAATGGCCGACCCTGTTTCTATCTGGTGTTTGAGTTACAATCATTTCTTTAACATATAAGATTACATGCTAAAATTGAAAGAGTAACTGAAATCATGTGAAGCAAGATCACTATATAAAGATTTTTACCCGTCGAATGGCGATGGATGTAATCATATAACACTAAACTCTAGGTGCACATATGATCCATAAAGTTTAATCTGATCAATCAGCATAACTTGCTAGAACATGAAAGAGTACTGCTCAAGGAGATGGGACTGCGGGAATAGAAATCATTTTTTCCTTTTTCAGGACTCGACTATCACCGAGATGATACTAAAAGCAGTTAACATACATTAATCAACCATTCCTTGCAGATATCATCTCTTCACATTACCCTGCCAGGCAATTTAAAGAGGTACTTTGAAAATTAACTACATTCTGGCAGAACCAAACTTTTGGACATTCAAGAAGATCATAACCCTAAAATGCACAACACATTGTATCTATCGGTTTTGCATCACAAGGAGGTGTTTCAGTGAACTTTGAAGCTGCAGCAATGGCGCTACATATTGCACCCTCGACATTTGGACTAACGCAAAAGTCTCCACATACTGCCAACCTCTTTGTCCCATCCCAAAAGCATTTCTCCTCCCTCATAATGCTGGCAGCAGGAAAAGCACTTCCCCTGAACATCATGCATATTTGCATTAGAAAGATACTTGTGATTTGGAGTCTCACATTATGGATTTAACACTTTAAAGGGGGGGGGGGAATAAAAAAAGGAAAATGTCGAGTGCCCTAGGCAAATATTGCCAGCAAAAGGTCATAAACAATTTACTAGCAGCATGGATACTGTTGGATACAGCATTGACTATATAACTTAACAGGACAACAGAAGTGAAAGAAAACAAACATCGTGAAACACAAACTTGTAGGAAAATTATAGAAAACATTTGTGGTTCAGATCTTCATGACGGTAAAACGGAAAATAGCAACAAAATAACCAGAGAATACTTAATACCAACCATCTATGAGCTTTCTTGAAAAGTGGCTGAGATATATCAAGCCCAGTGCTTTGAAATTCTTGAAACAGCTCCTCTGCTACTTTTGTTAGTAATGCAGTAGAAGGCTTCTGGAGTCCGGTTTGTGCAATGATATGCTCTGCATATTCTGCTGTTGAATGCAGCACCCAACGATCCCTACACAAGATCGAAGAAACAAGCAGCACACTATGAACACATTCAAATGGACAAGCAAAGCACTCTGCAATGGTAAAATGCCGTAATTCCTAAATATACGCATACCTAGTGGTTGAATGTCCGGGCTTCCGATCTCACAATAAGCCCAGCTTAGAACTTCAGAGTTCTTAAACGAAAAGCCTTTTATTGGTATCTGAAAAGAAATAATAGTTCAATCAAGAAACATCAATAATAATTATCACTGTTAACTAATTTGGGAAGTCTTGTAAAAAATTGGGCGCATTACAGAGAGCAAAAACACTTACAGATGACAAAGGCTGTTCAAACGCCAACATAAGAGCAAAACACGAAATAACTGGAATTTCTTTCAACGGCGCATCTGAAACCACATTCAGATGTAATAAATGGAGAAATAGACACAAGGTAAGCAGGAGTATAGTTATGTTGCTGTCAGTAATTGCTAGAAATCTGAGTTTCAACATTGTTCCCTGACCAGCAAAAAGAGTGAAGGGAAACAAAACAGAGATCAACTCATAGACACTACACAGGTAATGAAGAAGACTTTATACCAATGGGTGGCGGTCGCCCTGTGACATTTGTAAACCGAGAGGAAAATGTATTCTTGTCAGATGCAACCACCCCTCTAAACCGACCAAGTTCCTTTCCATCTGAACTCGTCAAGGACCATGAATCATCATCTTCAAGCCACTCCGACCTCCCAATACTGACCCCGTATCTGCTTTCCACCCCTAAAAGAGAAGTATATTAGACAACCTTCAAATGTTTAGCATTGATGATTTGAACTCAAAAGCTGAAACTAATAAGACCAACTACCTACCAGGCTCATTGCACAATGCTCTGCAGATAGAATTCATCCCGGGTACACCAACGTATTTTTTGTTTACTTCGTCCTAAACTCAAATAAACTTCAGGAGGCAATCACTTGATATATGATAATTATTTGTGCATATAGAGTTACAAGTGCAAGTGATACTGCAAGGGCTCAATAAATAAAAGTATTTGTCCCGTAGTATTTTGACATGAAATGGCCACCTATCGCTTTTCTGCATTTTTTATATGTTAAAAGATATCAGCTACCACATGTACTACAGAAAAAGAAATGGATGCCGATGCCATCAGTTTAGAAACTCCAATACAAATGACCTTCACAGTGAACAAAAGAACTATACCATTCACCAATTGAGTGAACTAAAAAGATACGTCACTACATTTGCATAATTCCATATGAGATTACGGTAATTTGCAAACAACAAAGAACAATGGTATACAGTAATTTGCAAACAACGAAGAGCAATGGTATACTTGGTCTCTGAAGAGTAAACTTATTAACTAACCTCTTCAATTTTGAGGAACATTTTAGTGTGGCAATCGAATGAACCGAACTTCTCTTTCCACTCAGCCACTAGGCCTCTTGATTCCCAGTCATTGATCAGACTCTGCACCTCCAGATTGCCAGAATTCAAAGAGAAATACGGGGCGCCATGGTCAAATAAGAGCTCCCTCCCATCTTGTCCAGTTTCTCTACAGACATTCCGCTTGTAGAAAATAAGTAAAAAAAACAAAAAGAGTTCTCCAAAAATCTTGGATTTATGTAAGTGTAATTACTCGAATTGCAGGGCAAGTGGGTTTATGACCAATTAGGTGTTCTCTCTTTCTCTACGAGTCGATGGTACCTGCGCTGAGACATCCGTCCGCCGGGGCCTCTGGCGGACTCAAAAATGGTGACTGAAATCCCATTCTTTGCCAAAATCGAAGCACACACAGATCCGGAAACTGAAAATTGGAGAGATTACAATATCAACAACTTCGTTCTGGAGAAGGAAAAGAAGAAAAATGTGGGGTTATGGCCTCTCACTCCCGCTGCCTATGACTGCAACCTTGGAAGCGACGCTTGACATGGCGGCCGGCGGGTGAGTATGCTTTGCTTCCTGATTTAGCTCAGATGGAATGCCGGATCGAACACAGTGAAATACGAACCGTATTTGGGAATTGGGATTAATCGGATAATTTATCTGACGAATTTCCTCTCATGCAATAAATATACAATTGCCCAAATGGCTTGTTAGTTGATTAGTCACTACCAGTAGGCGCGAGCACTATCAATGGGAAATATTGCTTGTAGATATAAAGTAAACAAAATTTATTGTATATATCTACTTAAATAATAAACATCACACTGGAAAAAATTTTGGTACAGCAATTGGTACTCTTAACTAATTAAGAATTTACATGTAAAATTCGGGATTCAAATTAAATAACAAATTGAGGCCCTTGAATTGACATGTAGATTTCTAATTAATTAGAAGTACTGAGTTCACTATAATTACCAGAATTTTTTTCCATAACACTATCTGCTTTGAAGGAAAATGTTATATACAGGGAAACATTTACAATTTTCTTTTACAAAATATTGTAATTTTATCATCTTATCTATTTATATTATGTGATTGGGGGAAAAATAATTTAAAGGTGAAAGTAAGATTTACCTTATTTTGTGGAAGATTTTGAAAAGCTTTCCATTGCAAATAATATGATTCTTCTTTACATGTAGGATCTGTGGTCTAAATTAAATAACAAATTAGGGCCGTTGAGTTTACATGCGGATTTCTGATTGATTAGGAGTACCAAGTTGAATACAAGATTTTTTCCCATGACACCATCTTCTTTGAGGGAAAATTTTATCTACAAGGAAGTATTTATTATTTTCTTTTATAAAATATGGTGATTTTACAATCTTATTCATTTATATTATGTGATTGGGGAAAAAATAATTTAAATGTGAGAATAAGATTCATCATATTTTGTGGAAGATTTTGTAAAGCTTTCCATGCAAATAATATGACTCTTATTTGAAATGATAACTTTTGAGGTGTACCTTTTGGAGGTGTCTTTTACTCTCTATATCCCAAAAAGATATTCTCCGTTTTATTTTTTATTTGTTTCAAATTATATTCCACTTTTTTTTAAAGGTGCATTAATTTTTTTTCCTATCATACCCCTATTTAAAGTTTTGGGAATTAATCACATTAATAATACAGTTAACTTAGTAATCTATGAACTATCAAAAAAAAAAAAAAACTTAGTAATCTATGAAGTAATCAACCTTTTCAATTCCCATTTCGTAGAAAATGAATGAACAGCCCGCAAGTTCTTTCTATATATGTACGTGTAATTCAGCTTAATTTTCATACTTCAAATTTCCAGCAAATTTTTTTATACAATGAACACCAAAGTTGAACATGACCCAGGAGATAATACTAGAAGAGGGAAATGGCGCCTGAAATTTTAGAGTTGCTTACTTGAAACTTCTGTGATTTATTATTCCGCCAGCATGCAAGAGTCAAAAACTATAAATTGAATAAAAAAATTTAAACTCTCAGTTCCATGCACAAATCTGTATTTTTGTTGTAGGAAAATTAAAAAAAAAATAGAAAAAGATAAAATAGAAATTTGAAAGATCATCTAGATACATGAATAATAACTCCATGGAAAACGTGTAGCTGAATTTTAGTGATTAGAACACTTTATGAAGTCATTAATGATACTATGATGAGTAAATAAGGGTATTATAAGAATGTTGCAGGTTAATTTTATTTTTTCAAGTACATTAATCACTTTTCCTTAATTTGTATGAAATTTAGAACTTTTAGGACGGAGTGGGTATAAATTATTGTAGTCCTGCCCACTCATCTAATTGAAGTTTTGTTGACTTATATGATTGTTATATTTTGTTTGTCTATCATTTAATTTTTGTATATGTTAATTGTTGATGAGCTTGTGGCGATAGAAACATTTGAAATAAATAAGAAATTTGATTTATTTATGAATAATGCTATGTAACACTGGTGGTGCTTGACCTCAGTCTAGGTGACAACTAATGTGGCATGAAATGATAAGTGAAATTAAATGAATGAATAGAGAGCTCATTTAATTCAACTTATCATTTAATGACACATTGATATGGTGCCAAGTACTAATAGTGTTAAATAGCATTACTCTTTATTTATTTATTTATCTTGGCTTGTTAATTAGCCCATTGGTTAAAAAAAAAATATTTCGCATACTAAGCCCTTGTGTAGGACACTTTTTGTAGGTTCGCCTCATGGGTACAAATTATAGAACCGACACTGCGATCATAATGTGTCACTGTTTAATATATGTTGATGCAAGTGCCACGTATGGATGAAAGGAACAATGAAGCTGTTGGGTTATTGAAATTAATGGTTGGAAGACATAAAAATGCTCAAAAACAGAGACAATGGGCAATACAAATAGTTTGCCTCAATGAATTTTAACCTCTGTTACCAAAATATATTCTTCTTGTGCAAACAAATTCTTGCAGGCATATTTAGATTCAGGTTTTCTAAGGAAACGTCATTACTTCCTTAGCTTCTTTAATGCAAAGGGTAGAGATCTAAAGTCATGCACAGTTGGAGTTCGAACAATCAGCGCAAATGCTTGTTTCCAGCGGTAGGGTGAGGAGTTCGAAACCCACTGAAGGCATTTGAAGGGATTATTTGCACATTATTGCCAAGTGTTGGAGGAGTGGCGGTAGGCTTCTTTGTGTGCAGAAGTGTATAATCTTGTGAGGGGACCAATGACTAGTTGAGGCACATCCCGCGATTTACCTCCTCCAGGGTTATAGGGGCAAGAGTCTTGAAGGCCCAAGATTAGTCCGACGCAAGTAGGGATACCTGGTGTCAATAGAAAAAATAAAGTGGACATTATATGTTTCTTACGTTCTTTTAATTTACATTTTTTAGTCATTTCTCTCTCTTTTACTCCACGTTTCCCCACTTTTTACTTATTTTGTTCGCCTGTCACGTGTAAAATCACACATTCATCTCTACTTTATTCACTACTCTTATATAACAATTTTTAAAATTTTAACTATGTCTCTCATCTTTGTTGTTTTTCTCTTTCTTATTCCAACAACTCCTTTCATTTACCTTTAATTAAAATAGTCATGTTTTCTCTATCCCTTTTAACCGTACCACCCATGACCGCGGCCATGCATTGAGAAAACCGTCTTAAAACCTGCAATGATTTCAATTTTTTTTCTGTCGTTTTGTTCTATCACCCTATTCTATAAAATTATAAAATAGGTATTAAGAGTTTAATGTGATCTCATTTTAACTCTAATTATTTGTTTACTTGCTTTTAATTGAAGGTTGTCACAATTGTATTTTTTTATTGGATCGACTTAGGAAATTTAAGGATCGATCGAATAAAAGACCGGATGAAAGATCTTAAGATCTTATAAAGTGCTGGAAATAGTTGTATAATGGTTGTTTTGACCAAATATTCGTGGATCTTGGTACTTGTTATGTACGACCAATATTTAAATTGAACGCGTGTATGATATATTTAGTCGCGTTGAACTATCTCTCTGCGAATGAAATATCTTGTGACATCTCGAGACTATGTAATGTAGATAATGAGTAAGAATGTCGTAACTCATGTAGGAAAACAATAAATTAAATGACATATTTAGTTAAGCTTGTATTTCGGAGATAAATTTTGATTAATTAGTTGATTTAATCAATTATCATAGTCATTTTGTGATTAAATAATATGGGTAAGAGACTAATCTATGGAGTAGCCGAACTCATGCAAAGATAGCGACGGTTTGGAAGAAACTTATGCCTTCTCAAGGTAACAAATCTAATTGGTGTTGGCACAATGTGGCGTATTATTTATTTACCCCCACATTTGTAGATTTTTCATTCATATTGCATTCAACTTTTTCAAAATTCTTAGAGAGAGTACAAAATATTTTTCGGTTTACCGTGTCTTATGGTTTAAAGCGCTTCTACTCGAGATGTTAGCCATTGCCCATTGTCTATTGGGAGACGATTACCGGTCAACTATAATAGGGCGGGACAAAATTGTCTTAAAGACAAAGTTGAACTCTAGCCTCGGCATTTGTCTTTCTAATTTCTACATTATCTCTTCTACTTAGGTTTGAATAAGTTCGCTATTTATTTACCAAACATAATTTACACCATTCTGCATTAATTTTTCTAACATAAAGTAAACTAATTAAAAAGTTACTTTTTAAAGTTAAAAATTCCAAAAAGGTAAAAATAATTTGTGTAATCTTATTATATATATTAAAGTAGGATAGTGGTCATATGTAAGTTTTCCCGCCAAAACCATTATTCTACTTTTATATGCTTCTTTTTATTTTTTATTTTATTTTATAATAATAATATTTATTCATTCTGTTTAAAAAAAAAGTAATACTTATCCGTTTGTTACATTTTACTATTGTTTTAATTTATAATAATTATAATTATTATATATATTAAAGTAGGATAGTGGCTATATGCAACTTTTTCAGTTAAAACCACTATCTTACTTTTATATGCTTCTTTTTATTTTTATTTTATTTTATTTTATAATAATAATATTTATTCATTATGTTTAAAAAAAAGTTATACTTATCCATTTGTTACATTTTACTATTATTTTATTTTATAATAATATAAAAATCTATATATTTTTTTATTCTATATATAATATGCTATTTGTTATCTATTAATATTTGTTATACATATTCTATTAGTTTTTAGACTATTTTCAAAAATTTAATATTTCTTCAAAATCCTAATAGCTGATAGATAAATTTTAAGTATTGGGTTATTGAGACTTCTTTTTATTATTTCAATTAAGTGCTTACTCATAAGATTGATGATATAATAATAAAGTAAAATTAAATCAGTTTCAAAATTTTTACTTTAATTCAATACGATAAATCATAGGTCATAAAACCTAGGGCTATATATTTAGTACGGTACTTATTTTTTTATTATTTGTTTTTTTTGGAAACCTATATATTAGTAAAAAAGTAAGTTGAGGGAATATGATAGTAATAATATTTTATGATAAAGATTTAGAATAAAAATAAAAAAAAATTCTTTTAATTCTTTTTAGAACGGAAAGTGGTTAAAATTAATATTTGGGATAAATGGTAAAATATATAGAATTTATCATTTGTAGTAGTATTACTTCCCTTGGGACTTTTATAATAAGAGACTGCAGACATTAGATTTTTTAGAGTATATTTAGTGAATAGTGATGAAGAAATGCGAAAAATAATTTTTCCAAGAAAGTATTGTGGAAAATGTGGAAAATAATTCATTCTAACAAATAAATATCATGCACACCCTATTGACTAAGGATTGTGGATGTAGGGTAATTTTAGAGTTGTATAAATTTCATGTCCTTTTTTTCTATAGTTTCTTAGTTTCCCTACTTAATATGAAATTAATTTTGTAAAAATTACGCATTCTCATTTTGTTACTTAAGAGTGTTATTCTAAGAATGACAATTTAATTAGTTTTGTGCCAAGTGAAAATATTATTCATTTCAATTTCATTCTATTTATATATATTAGTAACATATGTGTTTGATCGAGTAGTACACAATAAAATTATAATTATTTAGTTTTTCAAACTACTACGCATCTATCTGGCGACGAGATTTGTTATCTAAAGGGG
Source organism: Nyctanthes arbor-tristis (assembly GCA_963692815.1). Lineage (NCBI taxonomy): Eukaryota > Viridiplantae > Streptophyta > Magnoliopsida > Lamiales > Oleaceae > Nyctanthes > Nyctanthes arbor-tristis. The sequence continues at coordinate 53,237 of CAVNYN010214348.1, read as the reverse complement.
GGAGAGGGGGGGGGCAGGGGGTTCTAATCAAAGCAGTGGCTCAAGCCATCCCCACATATACTATGAGTGTCTTCAAAATCCCAGGCTCTCTTTGCGAAAATCTTACACAGTTGATGGCTTCGTTTTGGTGGGGACAAGAAAATGGGAAAAACAAACTCCATAGGATGTCTTGGAAACGAATGTGTAAACGAAAGGCTATGGGAGGCCTGGGCTTTCGTGACCTCTCTCTTCATTTAACCAAGCCTTGCTCGCGAAGCAATCGTGGAGGATTGTGACTGATCCTAATTCTTTAATGGCAAGGGTGCTCAAAGGAAAGTATTTTCCCCATTGCCCTTTCTTTCAGACCGAGCCAAAGGGGGATGCTTCATATCTCTGGCATATCATCATCCGGGGAAGGAGTCTTTTCCTTAAAGGATTCCGGTGGAGACTTGGTGATGGCAGCGACATTTATACCTTTGTATCTCCCTGGATCCCTAGACCCTACTCGTTTGCCAGTTACTCCTCATAATGGGGATTTTCTATCTACTGTTGCCCAATTTCTCAATGAGGATGGCACGATCTGAATAAACAAGAGGTTCTGAGGCGATTTCTACCGGTGGACAGTGATATAATTCTTGCAATGCTAGGGGGACGCACGGGGATAAATGACATCCCTCGATGGCATTTCTCTCGTAAAGGAATATTTACAGTGAAGTCTGCGTACTGGTTGGCGGTGGAATCTAAACACGAGAGTGGACATTCTTCTAAACATTCTCTTTCATGGTGGAAATCTCTTTGGTCTCTTACAATTCCAGAGGTGCGGTGATGAGGTTGACTCAACCACGCATGCTCTCGTTGAATGCCCAATAGCATGTGATGTGTGGCTGAGTAGCCCTTTTGAGGATTTGCTGTCAACAATGAAGGGGCTGCATATTGGTGAGACAATCCTCAGTGTTTATAGGAATATCAGACTGGATCAATTTGAATTTTTCCTCATTCTTCTTTGGAAATGTTGGTATGTTCGAAACAAATACATATTTGAAGGGGTGACTCAAGATAATGGTGTTGTAGCCAACCAAGCTAAGGCTTTTCCGATAGAATTCCATGCTCATCAAAATTTGACTTCTGGCAGCAGGTTGGCTGTTGAGACTGATAGGGAAGAAGCAAAATGGCAGAGGCCTCCAATAGGATACTTCAAGGTCAATGTTGATGTGGCTACAAAATACGGCAAAGCAAACTATGGCATTGGGGGTGTTTGTCGTGAAGCCTCAGGGGATTTGGTTGGATGCTTTGCCAAGTCCTTGGATGGATATATGGACCCATACGAAGGTGAACGTTTGGCCATTCTTGAAGGCGTGAAGTTTGTTCTTGAGCTGGGATTGTCTAATTGCATTGTGGAATCAGATTGTGTGAATGCAGTTGGGGCGGTTCACAACCCAAGCTTTCGGGCTAATGAGGGTGCTTTTCTATCGGCTATCCATGAGCTTCGAAGAGTGTCTCCCTCCTTCACTTTCTCTGTTTGTAGACGAAAAGCGAACCGGATGGCGCACGAACTTGCAAAGTTTAGTTTCATTAATTCATGTACTTGTAGTTGGATTCACTACCCTCCGGGTTTCACTGTAAATTTGCTAAACTCTGATTCCATGCAATCAAATCACCTTTTATCGTCAAAAAAAAAATAATAAATAAATAAAAATAATTCTGTCGGTTACTGTTGAGATCAACAATAACCTTTTTTTTTGGGCCTTGCAACAGTATAGTTAATTAGTTATCTTTTGTTTTTGGGCTTCATTTTGTTTTCATGAAATTTCGTCCGTACTCTCACCGAGCCCCATCTCATCTCCATTTCTTGTGCGCTTCTCTGTAACATCTCGAATCTTCTCCCACCAAAAATTCTCTGGCACTTTGGTTCTGTTGTTTTGGTCTTGGATTTTCGCTTCTGTTAGCCCACGTTACGTATGGTACTCTTGAGTCTTCACAGCCGTTAATTACAGGTACTTTTTCCCATGGTTTCGCTTTTTGTTTGTAGTTTCTATAGATAGGAATTAAAACTCGGCTCCTTAAATGATGCCTTCATCTTTCAGTCCCTTGTTTTAGTGTTTAGGCTAGACTTACCGTTTGGATTTGCTAAATAATTATAATGAAACCTAGAGGTTGCAAGTTGTTTGACGGATTGTTCCAATGAAATTACTCGGTTAAATTTTCATAATTTCTGATAATTTTCTGCTCCATTGGTTTTTTTTGCCAAAAAAAAAAAAACGCTTCGTGCTCTGCTAATTACTCTTCTTTCTACGAATTGGAAAATGGGTCCTGAATACTTGTGATTTTTGAAGTTCCAATGGGATTCATTACTCTTTTAACGGTGTTAATCTTAAAACTTTTTTTTGTCCATGCTTCGTTCCGGAGAGGGGCTGTTTATAATTCTCGGAACTTAGAAGGACAAATAAATAAGTTCTGAGGTTGCAGAGTAAATGTGTCAAAAATAGATGGGAGTTAGGACCAGTCATGATTAAGATCAATATGCGATAAGTTTTCTTCATCCTTGTGAAATTTTGATCTTTGGCACATGAAATGAAATTCAATTGTGTGAACATGAATCACTAGCTGCATTATTGTTAATTGGGTTGTTCATTTCCAGTAGGTTATGTGGAAGGGCTGTTAGGTGAGCTAACTGGTTCCTTTTATGTATGATATATGAGAATTAGTGGAGTAAGATAATGGTTTAAGCACTAATCTTATTAGTGACCCCACTTATCTTTTATTAATCAAATGTGTTGGTTGTCATCATCCATTTATTATAAATAAATCAGCAATCATCAAGAAACATTAAGAAAACAAGTTTTACGACTATGCAAGCTTCTACTTTGCATTTCAAATGTTGCATTAAAGTTGCTAAACTATGGGAATCAAGTATATAGTCTTTATTATATGCTTTTCAACTTTACGATAAACATGTTGGAAATCTAATTTTCATGACTCCTATAATTTTCTTTGGTCATCTTGCAGTCATTCATTTGCTAAAATGGTATTGTATACTTTGCTAAATGGATTTCTGTACATCACAATACATTGGTAATCCTTGAATTGATGATTGGAGGCGTGGTTTCCATACATGGGAAGGTTGAGTCATTAACAATACAAAGCAGGAAGCTTAAGGTACATGCAGTTTGAAACTAATGGCTGTTAAGTTACTTTTTGATGGATGATCCCCTGTATCCTTGAATGAATTTTTATGTTCTTCCCCTAGAACTGTTTCTGTTTCTTGATCACCTCATATGCAAATTCATGTAGTTATAGATAAAGGGCAATATACTTATATATATATATCGCTCTTTAACATGAACGTCTAAATTGCAAATTAGATTCTTTTTTTCCATCAATGGCAGTGTTTGGAATTCTCAAAAATAGGTTGGTTAGAGTTAATTGTTAATCCCACTCCTTGAAAATTTTCAGAGAAAAGAAACTTGTTAGTCCCAGTTCCTTTACTAATGCATAATTCCATCTTGCCAACCCAAGACTAACTTTTGATTAACACGAGAAGGATACAGGCTATTGTTAATGAAAGAATCTCTTGCGTGCAGAATTCTTAAAATTTTTTCTTTAGTTTCATAATTTAAATAATAATAATAATAATAAGTAGTGAAATCTTGAGATAGTTTTTATGAGTCGAATACCCTAGATGGGGGTTTTTTTTTTTAAGTAACAATTTGGAGAATCTCCGTGTTAAAGTAAGGTTTATAAGTAGAGAACATGCTATGATTTGTGTTATTTTAATTCATGAAGCAAGATACATGTTTCTTTTTCAAGTTCATAATTAGTTGATGAACAAGTTAGGCGGCTAAGCGTATTTCTACATTTTCCATTGAATAACTTAGTGATCTATATTAATTTTGATACCGTCTGTTAAATGAAGAGAGCACTTTTTCCTCCTACATTTATTTGATTTGCGCTCACATTTGGCATCTATCCTTTTATCTAATGAGTATCATATTTATTTTAATTGAACTACTATTGAAGTTGATCTTACATAAAAGTATCCTCCCCAAATTTTTTTTTTCTTTTTTCAAAACAACTTATTAATAATTGAGATTCCAATGTACACAGGCATTGCTAAATTTGCTTCTGAATACTGTTAAAAGTTCGACCAAGAGATGAGATCATCGCAAAAATTCTTGGAAGTTTAAATCAGGTGCTCATTTGATTTCAACGCATTGTGTAATCATGAACTACTTGAGCAACATACTTTTTCCTAGATTACCACGAATATATACAAATACCAAACAAATGCAGAATATGTCACATTTTTTGTATGTTCACATTTTCACATATTTTCCTTGAAAGAAAGTACACAAATATAGGATTTGTTACGATTAAAAATTAAGACTAGACTATATCCTGTGCACCATGCATGTGTGAATATATGTCCAGTTTACGCAAATTCCAGTGCAATATGCATTAGATAATCATCTTTTCATGATTAGTTAATTTCATTGAGTCTCTTATTACTTATCTCTATTGATTAGGTTAATGCTTTAATATTATTTTGTACTGATTAAATTGCTGAATTATTCTAAGTTATCCACGCGGATTCTAGTAAAAAATGAAACAAAACACGTGCAATACACGTGCGTTAATTATTATAATATATATAAGAGGAATGACATATCTTTTATTTAACTACGTAAAACCTAAACGTGGGATATATATATACACACACAAGAGGAATGACATATCTGTTACATTGAAATTGAGGCAAAATAAAGAAGAAAAGATTAAAATCGCCTACACCTACAAAATAAAAGTAGAGACGGCCATGGATAGAAATTGATGATGAGGATAATGATGATGATGATTTGGCCCCTTTGCCGTCTCTAATGGATTAAAAGTTACAATAACTACATATAACTTATCACAAAAAAAATAAAAAAAGATATTTACAGTATAATGCATTGCACAATTGGTTATTAATAAAATGCCTTTGATCATCACGCGTATAAAAAACAACCACGTATAAGCCCCATTAGACCGGAATGTTATCGAGTAATTACAGAAAGTGACGTGTCCTTGGATCACTATCTTTAGAAAAGTATCTAAAACAGGAATTAAACGTGGAACATTTTGGGCAGCTTGCTTAAATCCTTTGAAGGATAACTGGAAAATGTTCTTTGTCAACTTGTTTGGTACAACTTACGATGACTTTTCTAGTACAATCTTCAATATCATGAAAAGTAACTTTTCGGTTCTAATGTTTCTCTTAGAGCTTGTTCCATTTTCATTATTTTCTAAAATTATAATTTTATATACTATTAATTTAACATTTAATTTGATAATTACTCTATTATAACCGTATATTTTAAATTTTTTTATATTTTAATACATATTATGCCTCTCTCTTTTGTTATAATTTCCTCATATTTAGACAGATAATGATAATCAAACAAGCTCTTATTTTGCCAGGGCGTATTGGATGGATTATTCGTTTATAAACTGTTATATAATATTATTTTATTGTGTTTTGTTTAAAATAGAAAATACAATTTTCAACCAATTGTAATATTTGATTTTTAGGAAAGTGAATAAATAAAGCCACGTCGCGTGACATTTTATAAACCAATGCAATTTATAGATAATTGTCAAACCCCCAAAACTTTAAAAACTATTCTTTTTTAAAGAAAATTATATTCTATTGATCAATTACCTACTCTAAGATATAAATATGGGAACAATGAGATACAATCGAGCCAGTGATAAAAGTGCAAATGAAGCTAGATTATGTACTAACCTACACATGATAATGAAATAGAAAAAATATGACTTGTTGATAAGGGTCTTATTTTTATATTAAAAAATAAAATTGGGTAAACTAGTTGTCTCGTTTTGCAAACTCACTTTAATAAGAAATAAAAGAAAAAATGAGGAAGGTTAAATAATGCAATTTATCGAGTCTTATAAATAAAATATGTAGATACGATCAGTTTGATCAATTTTATTTAAAGGAAAAATCTAAATTGACAAAAAGATATACAAAAAAGATGCTAAAATTAACAAGTGGTTTTATGATAAATGTTGATGAAAAAGTGACGTGATGTGTTGAAAAATAAAATTGTATTATGTGTTAATTTTGTTAAATTTTTTATATGTGATTTTGTTCATATAGCACTATCGTTATTTAAAACTAAGATTGGTTTTCAAACCGTCAAATAATATATTTGGGAGTTTGACTATATATATATGTATATTTTTTTTATCAAATGTGTATAATAATATATACTTGTTTTCTGATAAGTTGACAAAAAAATTGTAAACTATAATTGGGGGACTGCGTATACGGCGGCGTGGTGGAGTTCTGGTAAATTTACGAGCAGCTGAAAGCTCCAAAGGCGCGGGAGTGACGAAGTCCAACCGAGCCACCGCGGCGGCGGTTGGTAGGAACGGGGAAACTAATATTCAGGAAATTGACAATCAATTTGAATTTCTATTTCTTTCCCTTTCAGCCTGCAACCGGTCAAATTTTTTTGAGTTTGATCATCTCACGGTCCCGTTCGTTTCTTTTCAAGGTTTCACCTGAACGATTTCCGAGCTTTCTGAGGTACTTTTCTCACATGGGTTTCTTTTAATAATACTTGCTCTCTCTCTCTCTCTCTCTCTCTCTCTCTCTCTCTCTCTCTCTTTTTATCACGATTATTTGGTTTCTTGAGTGATTTTGACTTCATTTTCTTGTAGCATGATTCTCAATCGTCTCTGGTTATTACTATTTGAGTGAATATTTTAATGATGAACTTGCTCTGTTTCAATTTAATTCATGGCGTTGATCAATTTTACATCGGCTCCGGCTGGGCTTTTCTTACTTTTCGTGTACAAGCCAAAAAGTCAGCTGAAACAATTCTATTGTGGCATTTGATAACGAGGTTAATAGACTAAGACTGGTAAAAAATTATTATTCAATGGTTGATTCATTCATTCTTTTGAATGTATTTTCCTTTTTCCATATTTTTTTAAATTGGCCCATCTGGAACTGTAAATTAGTTTGCCTGCCTGCTCTAATGTTAGTTTTGATAATACTCTTATTAGAAAATTTAAACTTAAACATAGAATTCAATTTGATGAAACAAATCTTAAGTTATGCTTGCGTTTCTGACTTTATCCATTAGTGTTTATCATCTCTTCATATGATCTTTCCACTATGGAAATATGCTGTGCCAATATACAAACTTGAGTTATTGCTTACAGTTTCCCCAAGGAACTTTTTTGAAACTTAGAAACATCTGCAAATAAAAACCCCAGTCGATGATTAGTTTGAGTACATGCCTATGCCAGCAGTCCCGCGCCTGTCCATAAATATACTAGGAATATGTGATTAGATTACTGTGGAAAAGAATGTGGTCCAATACTGCTCACTAAGCATGTTTGACCATGCTTAAAAGTTACGTTTCCATCAACTCATTCTACAAGAATAATTTTCGTTAGTAAAAAAGAATTAAATTAAAAAGAGTTTCAGTTACTTTAAGATCGATAATATTAGAAAAGCAATAAAAGAAAGAAACACAGCACACACACATTCCTAGTCATTCACCTTCTTGGGAGTTTAGTCCATTAGAGGCTAGAAGTTCTCATTATAATGGAGAAAAAGCGAGTACCAATTTTCACTCACATTTCTCTAACAAAGATAAAAGATGATAATACAAACATCCTTTATATGCTTAGGGAATTTTCCATGTTCCTGAACATGACAACATTGTAATGGTCCACCCGGCTAACAGGTGGTAGCCAAAACAATTTGCAATTGATAGTTATTCATTTTACTTATGTAACATATCCATTTATTTTGAGACACATTTCCCCTAATTTTCCATTAATAAGTGGCTCTTTCATTTCCACTAGAAGATGAAATATAAGGCACATCGTTGGATTTGGCAGGTTGTCATACCATTCAAGTGAAGTGCTATTTCTGTAGTTCTAACGGAGAGGAGCCACTGGTTAATCCTAGAGTCATGACTTGCTTTTCTTTCTTATGCAACAAAAGACGGGATCCCATTACTAAACATACAGCTGAGCTTGATGGTAAATTTCTATGCACCTGTTTATGAACGCAATGCCCAAAACGTGTACTAGCTAGAATTACTATCATAATTGTATATCATCTCAGCGTACCTTAAGGTGTGCACTGTTGGGCGGTGCATGAATTCTTTTCTTTCTACCTCCTCGCTGTTTGAATCTTGATGATAGACAAGTTGAATCTTGAACAGAGCTCTCTGGATTTGACAATGTTGTTACTTATTCGTATAAGGAGCTGAGAACTGCTACTGGTGGATTTAGTGTGATCAATAAAATTGGTGAGGGCGGATTTGGTTCTGTTTATAAGGTAAACAAAGACTTTTTATCTTGATGTACTATAATTATCGACTATTTTCTAGTTTGGGGCTTGTTTTTACTAATTTCTAAACAAAATATCTTATATCAATAGGGAAAACTTTGGGATGGGAGGATGGCTGCAATAAAGGTTCTGTCTTCTGAATCAAGACAAGGAATAAAAGAGCTTTTGACAGAGATTCAAGTGATATCAGAAATAGAGCATGAAAATTTAGTTAAGCTCTATGGCTGTTGTGTGGAAGCCAATGAACGGATTCTTGTTTATAACTACCTGGAGAATAACAGCCTGGCACAAACACTTCTTGGTATGACTTCTGTCCGAGTTTTCATCTCAAGATTTTGTTGGTTACATCTACTTTGTTACATGTAGCTATATGAAGTTTAGTTTCTGATGATGGATAAGGTCCTAAGTAATCTGGCTCTGATCAAATCTAATGACGCTCGAAATCTCTAATGAATCTATGTTCTTTAACATTCTCTGTAGACAGCGGTCACAATAGCATCTACTTTAGCTGGCAAACACGGGTTAAAATTTGCATAGGAGTTGCTAGAGGACTTGCCTATCTTCACGAGGAAGTGAGAGATCGATCGTCCATCGAGATATTAAAGCCAGTAACATTCTTCTTGACAAAGATCTGACTCCTAAAATTTCAGATTTTGGTATGGCAAAGCTCATCCCTGCCAACATGACTCATGTCAGTACAAGGGTGGCAGGAACAATGTAAGTTTTAGATTTCAGAGAACAAATTTGTACTGTTTACCAACTTTCTGAAGTTCAATGGAAGTGTGAATTAAGGCATGTTTGCTTAAGCATCAAATGATTACTTGTAAATAAAGGAGTAATATAACTAATTTTCGCTTCCTTTCCCTCTAGATTGAAGTTGGAAACAATTTACATATTCTGATAATAAGGTAGAAGCTACTCTACAAGTATACTCTCACTGACTTTTAAGCTTAGCCAAACATGATAGAAACATTTCTAGTTTCCTAGTTGAATAATCTGCTCAGTTGGGCTAGATTGACAAGTGGGTTACAGATTTGGAATCATATAATTCTTCGATTGAATTTTTTTGTTTCTTCTGGTTCGTTATATTTTTGATTTCAGAAGATTATTATTCAATATGCACTGTGTTGTTAATATCTGTCTTTGCTTCTTTTCTTGTTACCATATTGCAATGCATGTATTAACTTTATCTCTCTATGATTCTCCAGAGGTTATTTGGCACCAGAATATGCCATAGGAGGTCAGCTTACTCGTAAGGCAGACATTTACGGTTTTGGTGTTCTTCTTATTGAAATAGTCAGTGGGAGGTGTAACACAAACACAAGGTTACCTGCTGATGAACAGTATATTCTTGAAAGAGTAAGTTCTGAGAAACCGTATGATTGTAGCATCAGTATCTTGTCTTCTGATGATTCTGAAATTAAACTAATTTTCCCACTTACGGAAGTCTTTTATACTTGGCTCAACATGTATACTGTATTTTCAATGGTGGGCCCAAATATTCTCTCTTTCTGATTCATGATTACCAAAACATTTGTTGCAGACCTGGCAACTTTACAAGAGAAGAGAATTGGTTGCACTCGTAGACACTTCGCTAAATGGAGATTTCGATGCTGAACAGGCTTGCAGATTCTTAAACATTGCTCTTCTCTGCACGCAAGAGTCTCCAAAGCGAAGACCCTCTATGTCAACTGTTGTTCAAATGCTAGAAGGCAAGAAGGATGTTGATGATAATATGATAACGAAACCAGGTTTAATCTCCGATTTCATGGACCTGAAGGTTAGGAGCACCTCGGATACCAAACCCATCGACAATACATCTTCTGATAACACATCTTATGGCTCTGATAACTTGAAGAATTCAACCCAATCCTCGGTAACTTCTTCACAGGCCACGACAACATTTGCTTCAGCGCACGATAGAACTGTTTAAACAAAAAGTTTGGTTGGGAGTAGAGACATTTCAGCAGCTGTTTTATTTGATTTGCCTTAATTCTTTTTAGTTTTCCGCTGGATGCAATGTTTTCTGTTCTTAGTTTATTGTTGTAATTTTTATCTTTAAGATGCTTCAGAAGAGGGATGTCTTTGTAAAGATGAGTGAGAACTATTATGCCCCCAGCAGATTATTTTCTTTGTAAATGTAATGTCATTAATTAATTAATTAATTAATTAAATAATTTATTAAGAGTTATAAATCCTATGTTTCTGTATCTTTTTGAGTCTTTTGAGCAATATCAACAAATTATTAGAGGGTCTGTTTGACAATCAATTTATAAATTGGTTTCAATTTATGTCATGCCGTTTAAAATTTGAATTTTTGTGCACGGTGAGGCATGTAAGATCGACACATGACGTTCATAATGTAAGAAAGTAATTCATATGCATCTATATATACATATACACACACACGTAATATTTTTCTATGAAGTACATTTATGAGAAAGGTTGGAAAAAGGATATGGTCCATTGAGCATGTTGAGTGTAAAATTAATAGGTTGGAGCCAGCATACGAAAGCCTGGTGCGCCAGATTGCAAAAAATTTTTCCTCCTGGCAGAACATATAATTTTTTTATTTTTTTCTTTTTATTCTTTAAGAGGCACAAAGGAAGGAAAAAAATTTTCCCCTGCGCTGCGGACCAGGGGAGCACCCCGTGGCTCCGCCCCTGGTCTTGGTGTTCTAAATTCTTTGTATTGAATGTGTGATATATATATATATATTTTTTTTTTATTTGGTCATTGTTAAAATAGCTTATTTTGCTCCAATACTGATATGTCACACCATCATGTATTATTTAAACAAGACCCATTTATTTTATAATAAATTTTAGTGTGCCACATGTATCAGTATTAAGACAAAATAAGCTAATTTTTCTATATAACTCATTCAGGCTCCGTTACGGGGCTCACATGTTTCTCACTTGTATAAAAAACTAACATTATTTATTTTCTCTCGAATCAAGTATTGCCATATAAGCACGTGAACTCTAAACAAAACTGCGTTGACTCTATAGAAAATTGGTAAAATATACTCCCTCGTGGCAAAAATGAAATGAAATGAAATTATAGAAATCATGAAATGTTTGCTAGAGCAAATTTAGTTATAATCTCCTTTCAAAAAAAAAAAAAAAAGTTTAGGTATAATCTGATCATAATATTTTGCAGAGAGGCAAAAGCCTTAGCCTTAAGGGAAGCATTAATTTGGTTGGATTCGTTGGGAGAGCACACGGTTATTTTTTAGTTTGATGCTAAGGCGATTGTCCAAGCTTGTGAAAGACTGCCAAACACTAAGTTCAATGTTTAGGGGTATCACCGTACATTTTGCACATAGACATGCCATGCTAGTGGAGTTGCTCACTTGTTTGCTCAGAGGGATCCTGATTTGCATTCTCCTTGTGTTTTATTTTCTATTCTGGAACGGCTGGCAAAGGTCATTAAATTTGATGTATCGAACACATCTACTGTGAATGAAAGTTGATCTTTTCCTTTAAAAAAAAAAATGTAAACGGACAACGGTTCAAATTTTTATCAAATCATCATTCCCCCATGTTCAACTCAAAGCAGCTAAATCTTTTTTTTTTTTTTTAATTCTGTTCTATGCTTATAAATTTAAAATAGTACATTTTACCATGATTACACAATAAGCAAATATTTAGTTGCTTTTTATCATTTGGCTGTGTTAGCAATCTAGAAAAATAAAAATAAATTTTGAGAAAATAAATGGTTGAGATTAATGGAATAAATGTAAAAATATTGTTTCTATCATATCTAACATGCAAGCTATGCCAGTAAGAGTAGTTCCACTCGATTGCCATGCTATCAAATCATTTTCCCTCTGAGGATCACATATTTACACTAGAGTGATTATTTCCTCTTAACTATTATGAAAACCCCTGGTTCAGAAAGTTATTTTCCAGGTAGAGTTACTTCGCATATGCATCACGGAGACCCCTGGTTTAAGGAATTATTTACTGAATGGGATTATTTTCCTCTCACCATCATGGAGACTCCTCATGCAGTCCCCCTAACCATTATGGAGACCCCTAGTTTAGGGGGGATTGTTTCTTAGGTGGGGTTGCTACTCCTATCTACTACAAACACCCCTAGCTCAGGGTAATCTACTTGGCTCATGGAAATGGTTTAATATTGGCATAACTTATTTTTAAAGGCCGGTGTTAACATTCAATACGGTAAACTCCCCGCGACGTTAGCTATATCCAAACCCCCTCCTCTCATTTGGTAATGCTAAGATTATTACAACCCAACTCTATAACTCTCACTTCAACATTTACATTGCCCGCACTTCTCACTATATACTTGCCGGTTGACTTGATCGTCGGAGAACACTCGTTGGCCCGTCGGTGGTGTTTTTTAACGAGTTTTTCATGTGCGTAGAACACTCACATATGAGGGGAAAGGAATTGGATCTGTTGACAATTGGAGATCCATTTTTGAAGGTCAACGAACGTATTAGGAGACATGAAAATGTAGTTATTTGATCAAATTTCATATGGAGGTAGAACTGACTTGCTAAATGCCGTTGAAAGTTTAAAGATTGAGGACCATATTGCACATTTTAAAAAATATAAAGACCAAATTGGTAAGAGGTAATACCTCAAGGACTAATGCTACAAGTTTCACCAATCTTCCCTGTAGGAATGACAACGGGACGAGTTCAGGACGGGCATGCCTTCCCCCGCTCCCGCCCAGTTAAGAAAACTCCACTCTGTACCCGATTCAATTGGATACGAGGCGGGTGAAGGGCAGGCGAGGTTCGGGCGTATACAAGAAAAATACACGTTACTTGCCTCGTTAAGAAAGTCCTCAAAAAAATTTAAAAAAAAATTGAAAACTACATGGAAAAATCATTCAAATTATCGTACATCAAGCCCAAATTGATTTGTCTTGAATTTGTTTTTGTTATTTTAAGGAAACTTAAATTTTGAATTAGTACAAAGTTTGCTAAAAATTTAACAAAAGAAAATTGAGTAAAACAGTTAAGATATATTGATTTATCTTTGAGTACCCGAGTTTGAATCCTTAGCTCCTCACTAGTCATTCTTCAATATCTATTTGTTTATAATTAAAAAAAAAATTGGGTATCAGATCGAGGTGGGTTGAGACGGCCACCACCCATCTCCTACCTGATAAGAGTTCTTCGCCTCATACCCGCCCCTCTCGGGGCGCATCTCTGTGAATATCGGGTAATGGGTATAAAATTACGGTCTACCTATGGAAATAAAGTCAAGTTTCTTATGGATTCCTGTCTCTAATGAGATGCTAACACATTACTTAACACTAGGGGTGTGCAAAAAAAAGGGAGACTGGTTGAACCGGCCCGAAACCAGACCTAACGGCCCAGTCCCGATCTGGGCTTTGAGGCCAAAATGATAGGTCCGGTCTGGTCCCCGGTTTTCATTTGAAAACCCGGAAACCTGGTCAAAGACCAATTGACCTTTTTCTTTTTTCTTTTTTTTTTTAAATATATAAATTGAAACCGGTTTTCACTTTTCATAATACCCTAGAGGGAAGAATCAAAATTATTTCCTTAACATAGTTACTTGGACAAAGACTCGTCTTATTTATAAGCCCCAATTATTTTACTTTTTTACAAAACTTTCACTGTGAGACAATAATTTAAACTTAAAATTAAATATAAAGGACCAAGACAATTATTAATTTACCTCAAATTCCACAAAATTTCCTTTACATAGTCACTTGTACAAAAGCCAATCTTATTTATGAGCTCTAATTATATTACTTTGTTACAAAACTTTCAATGCGTGACAATTAAAAAGTTAAAGCAATACCACTAAATTTCTTTTTCAAGTTGGAATTTTTTGACCAATAAACTTCTTTAAAAATCATTATTATATTATTTTTAAGCAATAGTCAAGAACAATTGTGTTAATATATAATGTTACTAAAATTTGTAACATTGTAAGGATTTTGTCAAAGAAAATTGTTCAGATTTATAATATGTATATTGACTCTATTTAAGTTATATGCTATATTATTATATAATATATATATATATACATGTAGAGAATTTGTGCTTATACATCTTCTCATTTATTTAAGTGGTTTTCTTATTAGTAAAAGGTGTGAAATGGAGTTTCTTACTTTTATTTTAAGTAGTAAGTGTTATTTATTTTTGACAATTACATCATTTTTATAATATTTAATCCCCATAAATATATAATAAAGTAGGAATTATCCATTTTTTACTTTTTGAAAATATCAAAATTGTATCGTAAAATTATTAAAATTATAAAGTAGACGATTTTTACATTTATTTTCCACTTTAAGATAGATATTTCAAATATTTAATAATTTTAGATTTGTTAAAATAAAAAATGAAAAATACAAGTAACTCTAGTACTTCTACTTTACAAAAACATGTTAATACTTTTGTTACACATAAAGCCTTTTCTATTTATTTGTTATAAACCTTGTTTATATGAATTTTTACGTTGCTAAGTTTATAGAAAATTTTTCACAAGCCCGGAAAAGCCCAAAAAAACCCAAATTCATTACCTGAGCCCAAGCTGGGACTGAAACCGTTTGGACTTGCCATTTTTGGGACTGAAACCGAGACCGAACCGAAGATGTTTAGTCCGGTCTTGGTCCTTTAAAAACTCAGGACTGAAACCAGTTTGTACAGCCCTACTTGACACAGGCTAAGTGTCAACAACTCATTAGAGACCAAATGAGGTGTCAGTATCTCATTAAAAATCAAATGGGGTGTCAGCATCTCATCAGAGATTGAGCTCCATAAGAAATCTAGCCCTGAATCCTTAGAATTGATCTATAAAATTGTCATTCCTATTCCCTATTAGAGACTGCACGAAAGCAAGCTGCAGGGAAAAATAAAACGTGAAAAAGACATTTCCTTCTAAACTACTTAAAAGACTGAGCTCTATAAGAAATCCAGCCCTGAATCCTTTAAATTAATCTATAAAATTGCCTTTCCTACTTCCCCGTCAGAGACTGCACGAAAGCAAGCTGCAGGGAAAAATAAAACGTGAAAATGACATTTCCTTCTAAACTACTTAAATTAACAGTAACTCAAGCGGAAGTAAACAAACAAGGTCTTAGCCAATCTAGATTAGAGAAAAGTGGGTCCCATCCCATCTTCCTTCATTATTTAACCCTAATTTCATGGAATGAATATAATTTATTATTATATACAGTAAACACTAGTCTCTCTCTCTTAGTAATCCATAAATGGCAGATTCTCTCTCATCATCAGTGATTGTCTCACTCTCTCTACTTTATCACGCTTTTTTCTTTTTCACAAGCATTCCTTGAAAAAGTAGAAAAGCCTAGGGTTTCCACTTTCTACTAGTACATTGTGTTATCCAGACATAAATTTCCCTCAATATTAGCTGGGACTTAGCTTAGATTTTGGTGCTGTTGATCCAACTTTCTTGCCGTGTTGTAATTTTGTTTGTATAGTTTGTTGTTGCCTGTTGGGGTTTCCTTTTTGTGCTTTGTGGGCTGCTTGAAGTTGGGGGTTTTTGAAGGGGGGATTCTGTTGGTGGAGATTATTGGGTTCAAAAAAGTTGAAAATCTTGCTCTTTTATTTATGGAGTTTGCTTTTCTGAGATCGGAAGAGCACACGTCTGAAAACGTACAGGTGAAGCAATTTAATGTGTTTTTTAGTTCCACATTAATTTCGTAACTGTGGAGTTCAGTTTATCAAATGCTGGCTTTAACTGAGTGGACACTGGCTTTCTGGATCTTTTAGCAGTTATTATGCCCGTTTGCGTGCTCGGGATCTGTGAATTCGTTAACTGAGATCGCTGTTTGTGGCTGTAGATTGTGAAAATCAGTTTGGATCGTAAGTTTGCATTGTAAATATGGAACTTAATGCTGTAGTGTTATATTTTTGGAGTTATAAGATTTTCCCAGATCAGCTTGAAACTCATCAATAGCAGAAAATATTGAGGAAAAATTGTTGAATTTTGTTTTATGGGATTTGGGTCTTTATGAACTCTTGCTAGCTGATTATTTATAAGGATCTGAAGGCTTGTTTGAGTGATGGAGGATATCGGGTTGTTCAATCAAGGGTGGAAATGGTTGCAGTCAAAGGATTGTTACTCTGTTGCAAGAACAACTGCGAGCTGTGTGAGGGACAAGATGGGGATATTTATGGAGCGACATTGGCCTGTGGTTTGCTGTGGCTGTGCCAGATTCTGGAGAGGTCTGCTGTTCTTGTTGGTTTACTGGAAGAATTGTTTCATTACTGGTTTTCAGTCGTTTATTGGGCTGGGCTCAGCAGCTCTGCTTGTCATTATGTGGAGTTTCTTTCTCAGCTTGACATCAATGTCGTGTCTTCTGTACGTGCTTCTTAGTATGGTATGCCTTTGGGCCTTTTAGATTCTTGTGATTGGAGCTTTTCTTCCAGCAGTTGTTATGTGTTTTCTTCGTCTGCTATTTTTAAATAGTGGTATTTGTCTATGTGCTTTGGTATTCTATGCTTTTGCTTGATTTGCCTTCATTTTGTGCTCTGGTTAGAGAAATTGGCTAAGTTCCTCTGCAACCACTATATTATATAGTTTTTGGATATAATTGAAGATGTGTAATATGAAGTTTAACTCATATAAACAAGAGTGAAGATTCCAAGAAAAGTTATGTTGGATATTATGTCAATAGTAAATTTGGTAGATAGAATAAAATAGTTCCAGAAATATAAAAGGAAAAAAGTTCTTTGGGATAATGATGAAAAAGGTTATTATTAATCTTTTCCTACATAATAACCATTACTAATTCAGCCTACAGTTTTGATGGTTGGATTCTTTTTGTATAATTTGTTGAATAAATTTTTAATCATGCTTAATGTATATCTTCTGTTATCACCGCAGCTCAAAATCACATTAACGACGACCATTTTGGAGTAGGAACATGAAAGGCATGGAATATTCAATATGTTTTGGCAAACGTAAATTTCTTGTTCTAAAGATGCATAGTTTGTTTAGTTTATTTTTATTCTTTTTGGCGGAAATGATGCATATAAGAGAGCCCTTGGAACAAAACCTTATAATAAAACAGATACAAGAGATTGTTTAACATGTCATACAAAATTTAGAGCTTGTTTGAAGCTCATTATGAGGCCAAATTTATAATGGCAATTTATAATGAGTTGAAATGAGTGGTGGAGATTTAATTGAAGTTTAAAATGTGTGGTGATTGTTGAACAGTTGTCAAATCAGCTCTCAAATCAGTGGTAGGTGAAATTTATAATGAGAAGAAATAATGAGCTTCAAACAAGCTCTTAATATGGTGTTCACTGTTCGTTGCTGCTACTTGCAGCTTCCACTAATATAAAATAAACTGATAATGGGTGCGATAAAATCCTAATGAATTTGCCAAATTAACTAGGACAAACTGACTTGCATGTGAGTATCTTCTTTGGTGAACAAGAAAACATTCTGCACTGTGATTATTATTTCTTTCAGGTGTTAGTTGGTTTCTGCATTACCTTATACCTTTATGTGAAAGTCATATGATCTGGTGAAAGTTTCTCCCTGTAGTTTTAATCATGTTGAAACTATGGATGCCCTTGTCAAGTAATCACTTCCTCTGTTAACTGTTTGAGAATCATCCACTAATAGTTCCATAAATTTTTCAGGGAGCTGCAGGGGTTGCAGTTAAATATTTAGGCTACACTCCTGGACTTTTTATTGTGGGACTGTTCGCCATTCTAATTTTATGGATGTATGCTAACTTTTGGATAATGGGTACACTATTCTTACTTGGAGGTAAATTATGGTTATTGAAATTTTTCTTTTTTTTTTGACAAATATTGTTTTAACCAAAGGATTTCAGTAATGCCTGAAGGGTTTAGAGATATCAGTTCAGGATTTTGGGTGAATGATTTCAGTGTGATCAATATTCTCATCTTCTTAATCTTATTGTAGATCATCCTACTTTTAAGGTGAACGATTTAGGATTTTGCGTTTCCTTTTGATTTAAAATATAGCTCTTTTGAGCTATTCATCAGCTTAAATAAATGCAATTCTTGACATTCCTCAACTGCACATCATGGAGTGGTCTCCATGCCATCAAGTGCTTGGAAAACCTCTTGCAATTTCCTTATTCGGATGTAGGAAAACTTCTCAAAAGTTTTATTTCTGGTCTCTCAGAAATATATTTTACTTATACCCTAATGTTTTTGCTTGTCTATTTTGTTCACACGAGTGTCTCTCTCTGTAAACACAGGTTATTTATTTTCCTTAAATCACGCACAGTTGGTGGTGTTGGTTGCAACCATATATGCGCTATATTATGTCAAAGCTCAAGCCGGATGGCTTGGAGTTCTCCTCTCAATTAATCTTGCATTCCTATCAAATGATGTACTGAGTTGCTTCTTCCAGTGGTGCGATAATTTAAGTGAACCTACAAACTTTGAAGAGCATAAAGAAACGGAGTCATTTGCAGAAAGTTTCTCCGCAGATTATGAATATTCTACGGGTCCTGATGAAGAAGAGAAGGTGCACTTGTGTAAATCATCTAGCAAACCTGTGAATACTTCATCTATTGTTGAAAAGCTTAAGGACTCTGCTACTAAGCAAGTGGTCAGAGAAGAGGTGAATTCAATAAGTGAGATGAAGCGGATATTAAGCAGTGCTGATCACTATGAAGCTCTGGGGTTTCCTCGTCACAGGAAAGTCGATGTAATGTTATTGAAAAAGGAATACCGGAAAAAGGTATGCTTAGTTTGACTCTTCACACAGTAGCTATTTATCTTGCCATTCATGCATGTTTGTCAGAAAGTACTCTCGACGTATTGCCCATAGGTTTGGGCTGGATCTGTTGTAATGGAGACGGGAAAGTGCTAAACTTCCTACTTTCTACAATGCCTAAGAAACTAAAATGGTAAAATGAATAGGGAAACCAGCCCCAACTCATCTGCATCTAAAATGGAAGTTGAGGTTAAAAATATATTCCCATATTTAACTAGGTGCCTGAAAGTTAGTCTATCTTCGTTGTAAGCATTGATGAAAGATGACTCTCTAATAAATTTATCGTAGTAGCATAAACATCTAACTTTCTCTTGTTCTAAAAGTTCTCAGAAGCAAAAAGTATAAAGTGACTTTTTATATTACACACAATATTAATTGACCTGAAACTTTTTTGTTGCTTCTGTGAATAATTTGATCCCTATGTCTGTAAGCATGTGAAGTATCAAATGTAAAATTATTGTGGCAGAGTGACTTCATTCAAGTCTGAAATTGCTGCTGTAAGTTTATTTCTATTAGGATTTGAATGTTTCAGGGTTATTATGCATTTGATGTAAGTTGATTACAAAATCCAAATGTGTTGAGATTTTAAGGTGATGAATCAGGGAGTTCAATATCTCTTCCTTTTATGCATGAAAATCAGTCCACTATGTGTTCTGTTGAAGCTTCTAACTCTAGTAGAATTATAGCAGTAGAAATTAGTAATCACGTTAACTCATTATCGTAGCCTCTAGTTCCTTAATCTATCATATAGAGCAACTCAAAAAATTTGCGCATTATATATTGAGAGGGGTTGTTATAACTTAGTGCTGGTTTAGGGTGGATTATAAACTCCTTAAATCATAGTAAGAATCAATTTTAATTGACATTCTGTAGATCCTAGAAGCTAGAACTATCCACAACTACTACCCTTTTGATCTTCCATGAGACCCGCAAAATCCCCAGTACTTTCCATCAAATTATTATTCAACCAAAACAAGCACTTAGCCAGTAATTGATATTTAGCAAGTATAGCAATGGCTCTAATCTTTCCAAGTTTACATAGTAAAGCCACTTCTTTTGTTGCATTGAATGGGGCAGTTATCCTAATAATCTGTACAGTGTAACGTTTAATGGCACATAAAAGAGAAGATAAATTTTTTCTACCTACTTTTCCTTTACTCAGTTTCATCTTTGATCTTTTCCATTTTAAAGCTCTTTTCTAATTTCAAGGTATATATATTGGTAGCATTTTGCTTTTAATAGATATATCAGCCACTGTTTCTGAAGGAGCATGTTATAATAGTGGATGTGGAAATTGATTTCTTCTTTAATGGCCTTGTGGTGACTGACGTAGAGAAATTGATTCCTTTATTGTTTCACTAAATTAAAATATATTCTTCTAGGCCAGGTAACTAATATTCAATTATAATTATATGACAGGCAGGGAATAATGTAGTTAATTTTCTAGTGTTGAAGACTTGAAGTTATTGTATCTCACGGTCAATATTTTATTGAGTCACACACACACACACACACACACACACACACATATATACACGCTCCAATTGGCTCTAGGATCTCCCATTTGGTGGACTTAGTTTTTGCATTTTTTTTCTTTAGGCCATGCTTGTGCACCCAGACAAAAACATGGGAAGTCCACTGGCAAGTGAATCCTTCAAGAAACTTCAATGTGCATATGAGGTAAACATCTACCAAAATTTTATTATTTTTAAGTATTACTGTTTCTTGAATCTCCGAGATCGGAGCAGAAGCTTTGGCATCAATTGCCACTTACGTAGGCATTTCTCAGGTACTTTCTGACATGGTGAAGAAAAAGGACTACGATGAGAAACTCAGAAAGGAAGAATCTAAGAGTGTTACGCAGAGATCACCCAGTACTGCACATCAGGTAAAACATATATGATGGGGTCATCTTACCTCAAATTCTTTGTAAATCCATGGTGGCAATGGGCTTAATGAAGAAGTTTTTAATTACTAGAATTTAGAAAAACGCATTCGGAGTAACCAAATTTGATATTTCCAGAAGATATAATAACTGCAAAGTCATATCGGAACTTAAGAAAGTGGATGATCATCCTCCCTCTCTTCTGATTTTATATTGCAACACTTTCATGTTTCTAGTTCAAGATACGGTTATTTTCCCATTTAAATTTAAATTTATGGAAGGGTAAATTTGACATATGGTCTCTAACCTTTTCTCTTTGTAGCAACTCGGCCCTGGGGGGGGGGGGGGGGGGGGGGGGGGGGGGGGGGGGGGGGGGGGGGGGGGGGGGG
>CAVNYN010214348.1:0-28305 GCA_963692815.1 Nyctanthes arbor-tristis | reverse complement strand
CCACACCGTTGGGGGCTTACAGCTTCTGCATGAGAATGGAACTCTGTTGCCCCCCAACCCCCCCCCCCCCCAAAAAAAAAAAAAAATAATAATAATAAAAAATAAAAAAAAAAATTCTATTGTTGGAAGCTGATGTCATGTAGTGTATATTCTTTGTTCTTTAACAATCTTTAGAGTTTTTGCATTACAGTGGCTTGCAAGTCTAGTGTTCAATTTCATCTTCTTCAAGATGTGCGCACTGTTTGGCAACCATTTAAAATTTACCTAGATTTGTCAACCAATTTAAATTTTGACTTTTGGACACATGTCAGCACCACATTTAACCACACATTTGATGTGATGTGAACTCTCATATCATTTTAATCATCACCTCCACACGGCACTATTACAAAGTATAGCTTTCAATGTCATGTTTTCGTCTTTCTTTTTTGTGCTTTAGTTAAGAAAAATGCTATTAGTATCCTTGCAATCTCACCATAATTCATTATAGTACATCAAAGATGTGTAATATATCCTGATTCATGGATCAGTTGTCTGTTGCAGCAAATACTGACCTCTCCTCACTGATTTATACTGTTGCTGCTTCTAGAAAGTTTTTAATATAATTATAATATGTTTAGTGTAAATATCTTCTTTTCTACCTTCTATGTTCTGAACATATGCTTTGTGTCCTGTATTTAGATGGAAATACCACGTGCTTTTGTGTGCGCAGAAAGCAAGATTTTTGATGTATCAGAATGGGCTATATGTCAGGTCAGAACACAACTTTTGCTATGTAGGTACCTATATTGTGTAAATAGCGTGCACATTGTGGAATATATATCTGCACTTGGAATTGTCTGATTCAGCTTTTTACCTTTTCTGATTGTCATTGCATAGCAGCTACGGCTGCATGACTTCTATCACATCATTTAATGGGGAGAACTGAATGGTACTTGACAGTATTAAGGAAAAAAAAGTAGCATTCCTTTCCGTTGAAAAATATCTCATGACATATATATATTTAACTGAAGCTTGGAAAGCAAGCAAAGACGTGTTATATATCTTTAGTAATGGTGTGCAAAAAAACCGAGTAGGGTTGAACGGCCTGGAACCAGACCGAACGGGGCCGGTCTGGGTCTGGGTTTTGCACAAAATAACCGGGCTTCGGTTATCTTGGCGAAAGCCCTGCCGGTCTCAGTCCATTTCTCGGGTTTTCTTGAAAACCCGAGAAACTCGATAAAAAACCGGATTTTTTTTTATAAAATTTTAAAAACATCAAAAAGACCTTTCCTTAAAACACACTTTAATAATTATTTTCACCTTTCCAGCTCTCAGTCTTTTTCTCTCTCTAAGCCCATTATGTGCACTGTTCCAAAAATAAAAGTTTTTGTTATATGTGGGCCATTGCATCAGCCCAACTACTGCACCACATGGGACATGGTATTTTTTAATTCTTCCTTTATAGAGTACAAATCACTTTTTCTCATATTTACAAACCGATGAGGTACATGGTAACTTTCAATTCCTTTCAATTATTCTTGCAATCTGCGGTACATGGCTTTTTTGGGTGGAATATTCATTGTTCTTGTGATATATTTTTTGCATGGACTATGGGAAAAAATTTATTTGGTTATAGATTTCGTTATTGAATAATTTCAATTATCTTATAGTCTTATTATTCTTTATCTTCAATTTTGCTAAATATATATTCACGAGGTTTTCTGTATATGCAATGAAGAAATTCTTGGTTCCGTCCTTTATTTTAGTTACTATTTTTTTTTTAAATTTTAGATGCATCGGTAATGAACTCCGTGGTTATTTTCTCATTTGAGGTTATATTTCTATTATTTATATGTGTTTTTACGTTGCTAGACTTTTAGAAAATATTTTTCTACAAGCCCGGAAAAGACCGGAAAAAAAATGAAATCAGTATCCAAACCTGGACCATGCCCGAAACTGTTTGGGCTTGCCGTTTACAAGCCCGGGACCGAACCGAATATATTTGGTCCGGTCTTGATCCTTCAAAAACCGGGGACCGAAACCCGTTTGCACACCTCTAGTTATGTGTGGGCCATTGCATCAGCCCAACTACTGCACCACATGGGACATGGTAATTTTCAATTCTTTAGTTTGTGGCTTGGTGTTGGTGAATGGAGGCTGTGAGGGGAATATACACCAGAGGAATTCTGTATAAGTTGATTCACTCATCATTATCTTCATACGCATTCTAATTTGGGCTTCCCAACTTATTTGGCTCAAAAAATACTATATTAAGCACCTTAAAGCAGTGCGCACTCATTTTTGGTTTCTAGACACCAGTAACAGCTTATTTCCCTTTGTGTTGCTATTGATTGTGTCCTTTGCTTAGGCATACACTATCAGTTATATTTTATTAAAGAAACAAAATAAACGTTCCTTGTTAATTTTGGGTTCCACTTTTCTGTATAGGGCATGGCGTGTAGGCCCAACACTCATCGACCTAGCTTCCATGTTAACATGGTTGGCTTGGAGAAGTCAACCCAGACGTCAAATTCAAGCATGTATCCTTGGGATTTGGATGCTGAGATGATGGATGAAGAGGAAGAATTTGAGCTGTGGCTCCAGCAAGCATTGGCGTCCGGACTTTTCTGTGAAACATCAAAACGTAGGAAAAGCTGGAGCCCCTTCAAGTTGCCTCAGTCGAAGGGAAAGAAACACTGGCGAAGATTTTCCTGAAAGAAACATCTCCTAACACCATCATATTGACACAGAGGAAGAGTTGCAATTAGACCCCTCACGTACTTTTAAGGATTGGAGATTAATGGACTCTGTTGAAGAAGAAAAGGAACTTGATATCTTCTCCACTCCGATCTAACATTGCGCAAAGAGGCTCGAGCAGCATAAGAATCTTGTCAAGCGGATGAGAATGTCAGGGTGGTTGACAAATGGACAGATAAACAACTTGTTTTATGTAGTTGTGTAAATAAACTCCGAATTTGCATGGTTTCTCTCCTGCAGATCAGTTTTGGCCTAAATCTTCCAGAAAATATGAGGACATTTGAAAGTGATGCTTCATGTACATTTGGGAAGCATTGTATTAACCGGCTGCAATAAAGTTGGGGAAGGCCAAAAATTTTTTGCCATCATTGCTGCTGCTGCTAGAAAGTCGTGGAGGATGATCTCGTGCAAGTTCTGCTGTTGTATACCTATCAGTTGGTATGATCGCACGCTAATTATATGTCCTACTAAACTTATTTAACTCTGTAAACTTGTAGATCAATCTGCAGGCTCTGATAGGACTCAATTAGCCTATTTACCTGATTTACTTTCCAATCTTTAGCTCTTAGTTTTGTTGCATGGACTATCGTTCATCTTCAGGCGCCCTTCTCCATTATGCTATTTTGATTCTTTTTTTTTTTTTGGCTTGTCATCTTTTAGTTGACTGCATCGTCTTCGTGCTCAAATAATCAAGTCGGAAAAGTTCTCTCTGACCTGGATCTTTCAAGAGCAACATCTCTCTCCGTAGTTGTTTTACGGCTTCCATTGTCAACCTTTCAGAAACATGTAGAATTGGACCATATATTGGCATGACAGGATTTTACCATTAATCTTGTCCTATGTTGACGACGTGTGTCAATTTTTGTTAAAGTACATTCTCGTTAGAGCCGCCAAATGCTCTCAATTACTATTTTTGTTTATTATTATTTCACTTCAATCCTTATTGTTTACTAAAAATAAAAATAATGAATATAATGGGTATATATATAAAAGAAAATTAAGAAATTAACTGAAGAAATTTGGAATGGATAAAAAATGAATGGTAACTTTATTTGCTGGACGAAGTGAGAACTATATCATACATGTTACAATCTTTCGGGGAGAAAAAACACTTATCTCTTATTGTAATATTGTTCTTTCCTTTTTTTTTTATTTTAATACAAGGGGATGATAGGGGAAGGGAGGGATAATAGGGGTGGGGGATAGGATTCGAACCCAGATTCTCAATTTTAGAACGTGAATAATTAACTACTGAAACACTAATTCGAATCGTAATATTGTTGTTTCCGTTCATTTAGAGCTCCGTTGAATGTTATTTTCATTTATTTCTATTCTATATTAAAAGACAGTGCACGCAATGCGCACCAGGTAATGGACGGCGCCAACTACACATACAAAAGAAGAGCATGGTAAGTCGTAGAATACCATCATCAATCTAAAGTGAATTAATAACAAGTGGTCGGATTGGATTATCAAATCAAACCATGCGTGCAGGGTTTGAATTTTTCAATAATTCAGGTTTGAAAGTTACCGTTGAACTGCAAAAAACTACACAGAAAAACATAGTAATTCCAAATTTCGAAAGATTCGGGCGTGGTTGCGATGTTTACCAGCCAAATCTTGATTTTTATTTTCTATTTTACTATTTCTTCGAATTCAGAGTTTCATACCGTATCCTAAGCAGAAAGTAAAAATCGATTACAAGGTCCTATATAATTGATACCAACTCACACCTGAACTGCCATTTCCCCATTTGGATTGGCTCCTTTTCTCCTCCCTCACCGTGTTTTTTCTTCTTTTCCTACCATTTTCGGGGCTCCCTTTTTGTGGGTTTTAGCTAGAATTTCTTGATCATGCTTTTCATCTGATTAACCACATAGGCAACATTCTTCCGACTTCTATTTTTTTCGAGTTCTGGGAGGATGGGTGGTTGTTATTCTTCGATTAATGACAAGAAAGGGGCAAAGTGGGAAAGAGAACATGGTGTAGATTTGAACTTGAAGAAGACTAGCTCTGGTGATTTTTCCACATTTATTAGCAAATTAAGTGGTGGTGGTTGCGGAGCGGCAGCTGCCGCGGTGGCGGCGGAGGAGCGGGCACTTCATCAGATACCGGGAAGGCTTTTTACGAATGGGACAAGCCGGATCGCCAGTTTGTACACTCAGCAAGGCAAAAAAGGTACCAATCAGGACGCCATGATCGTTTGGGAGGTCAGTCAAATATATTTTGGAGGGTTTCATATGAACTTCTACTTATTAGTTAAGAAATTAAGACCATTGTTTTCTGAAATCTTAACTTTAAATTTAGCTGTAATTAACAAGAATAAAAACTATGCTTGTGCGGCTAAATTCTTGCATGGAACTCAAGCAGTTCTTTGCTTTAATTTTTTTATCTTTTTTAAGAATCGACATAATGATGGGATGCTATTCTTTTCTATTTGGGTCAGTTTATGATTTGCTTGGATTGTTTCTCCGGTAGAATTTCTGTACGAGAAGCGGTACAAACACAACATTTTGTGGAGTGTTTGATGGTCATGGCCCTTATGGTCATATGGTCGCGAGGAGAGTTCGGGACGGTCTTCCGCTTTTGCTGCGTACAGAGTGGGAAGCTAAACAGCATAGCAATCAAAGTTCTGATCATGAGAATGGAAACGATGAGGGGATGGCTCACTTTAATGAGTCTAAGGATGATGACGGGTTTGAATCATCGGAGGCCGAGGACAATGAGAAACTCCCCGAGATGCATATGTTGACTAAACGATCAATACTAAAGGCGTTCAAGTTAATGGATAAAGAGCTGAAGTTGCATCCTGCAATTGATTGTTTCTGTAGTGGTACAACCGCCGTCACTTTGATAATGCAGGTAGTTTTTGACATGATTTTTGTTTTTCCAGCATTACTGGATATACTGGAAATGGTCCTTAGTCGTGTCCCCTCTTGTCTCTTTTGCTTATTGAGTTATCTTGTGGGGTGAAATTTGTGCTTGCGTTTTATAGAATAGTAGATATGCATGTCCTTCTTAAGCATTGTGGTAGCTGTTTGATTTCTGCTGGTTGCTGGCTCTGTTCCATAGATTGTAACGGCATCTGTGTTGTGGAACTCTGGGTATGGTATAGGTCTGAAACCTAAAATCTCGGCACTTCAACAAGATGCAGAAAGCTGATGATTTCGTGTGCAATTGAGCTGAATCTTGCAGAATATAATATTGTTAAACATGACAATTAATAGAATTATGAGTGGGTACTTTTTGAAAAATCATGATTTTGTACTAGAAATCTTCGGCAAAAGGAAATTTTAGGAAAGCTCAAATGTGTTTGGCCAGGCATAATAATTAGTAAGCTAACTTATAAAGCTTGACCAAAGCTTATTTAAGAATGAAGAAAAATTGTAAATTATTGACCACCGTTGCCATCTCCTCATTCCATCCCCCACCTTTGGTTTTGTCCTGTATATCCCTAGCAGTCGCCTATTCCAGGTATTCTTTAGGATCTGACACTCGTGGAACAACTCACCTACTTTTGGGAATTCGGTGCACGCGACAATATTCATGGCAGCCATCTATGTAATTAATAATGACAATCTCTCTTATGTCAAATGGGGGCTTCTGGAATTGGATGAAATGTCACTTTCTTCTGCTCAATATTGTTGAGATGCATAGTTAATTGAAGGCAACTTAGATTGTAACAGAGATACCCATAATTTGATTTAAAGATAATTGAATAACATCTTCCAATATGTCAAGACTTGATAGTGGTTAGACAAAAAGATGATATAAACCAGCGATATCTGGTGCTAACCATCTTGAGCTTATTCCAGGGTCAGGATCTCATAATTGGAAATCTTGGCGATTCAAGGGCAGTATTGGCGACAAAAGACAAGGACAATACGTTGATGGCTGTACAATTGACTGTGGACTTAAAACCTAATCTTCCAAGTATCTCTCTTGCCCTTTTTAATCTTTTTCCTCATACACCCATGTACAAGTTAAAAACACTGTCAGCCACCGAACTCCCCGGGGGGGGGGGGGGTAACTTCCATGTATCTAACTGAACTTTTTATTATTTCTGAGTAATTGCTGAAACTTGCCTTCTGCGTCAGTTGGGTGAGAGGATCACCGAAGAAAAATCCGTTAGTTTTTTTGACTCTGATGAGGTGTCAATATGGTGGTAATGAAATCAGCTAATCCTATAGAAAACTAAATGGATTTTAAATGACTGACCAAATTAAAGTGAAAGGTAAACTTTTATCTATACATTACCAATCTGTTACCAAAAATAATGTTTATTGACTAAAGTGAAACTTTGCTGTAAGCGGAAGGGCTAACAGTGTTTTTTAGCCAGCCTATCGATATACACTGTAATGATAACAAGAAATATAGTGAAATATTTGCAATCTAGTTTTCCTTTAGACAAATTACACTCCAGCTTCCTGATCAACAACCGAAAAATGGATTCATCACACTGTGAACTAGGAATATTGACCATTTTTAACTTTTCAGGAGAAGCGGCTAGAATCCAGAAATGTAAAGGAAGAGTTTTTGCATTGCAAGATGAGCCAGAAGTGGCACGTGTATGGTTGCCTAACAGTGATTCTCCTGGTTTAGCGATGGCCAGAGCCTTTGGGGACTTCTGTTTGAAAGATTTTGGCTTGATTTCTAGGCCAGATGTTTATTATCATCAGATTACTGAAAGAGATGAGTTTGTAATTCTTGCCACTGATGGGGTATTATTTCTTTATTTCTTGTTACTAATTGATTTTCAAGAGTATCTTTTACCTCAAGTTTAAAAGCATGTTTGGCTAAGTGTAAAAAAGCTTATTAGAACTAAAGTTTTTATGTGAATAATTTTCTGTTTTAGCTATGCCTTTCTAAAGCTCTCTCTCTAAATGTCTTCTTTCCTCGACATGTTAAAAGTGTGGTGGAAAGGCTGCATTCTTCGGCTTTTAATTCTTAATGTGGTTTACTTTGACGTAGGTCTGGGATGTCCTCTCCAATGAGGAAGCAGTGGACGTTGTAGCCTCAGCTCCCGGTCGCAGAACTGCTGCCCGAGCTCTCGTTGACTGTGCTACTAGAGCATGGAGGCTCAAGTACCCAACATCGAAGATTGATGACTGTGCTGTTGTCTGTCTTTTCTTCGACCACGTGTTAACAACTGATGTTGTTAGTGAACCAGAGGCAGCACCGTCATCCCCTGAACAGGAAACAAGTAGACTAAAGTCCTTGCAAAAGGTGACCCTAGGATCCCAAGTGTTATTGAGCCTTTACAAGATGATCTAGTTTTACAACATTCTGAAAGTACTGCATTATCTACTGAGATAGTGCCTGTTGTTGAGGAAGTTGAGGAGAAGCTACCGGAGAGATCTCTTGTCCAATCTAAGAGGAGTTTAGCTGAGCACCTTTCAACTGCAGACGAGGAATGGTCGGCCCTTGAAGGTATCACCAGAGTTAATAGTTTGCTGAGCATCCCAAGGTTCATGTCTTTGGACAAAAGATCAGCAAGTTGGAGAAAATGGCTATGAAACAATAAACATGTATATGATATAATGCTGATATAGTGGCTAAAGTGCTATATGATATATTTTGCTTTATAATAAAGCCTTCACTGACACTGTAATCTTGGTATGTTGGACTCGACCGTGGTTGATAGGATCAATGAAACCAAAAGGTTAAATATTGTTCATTGTACTGTAATATTATGTGGTATGAATCTGATACGGGTAAGATTAGGAGTTGTACCGAATGGATTATTTGGGAAAATATTGTTAAACCGATTCTTTAGTTGGATTCCTCAAGCCGCAAGAATTTGAAGTTCACAATAACAAACAAAACTTTATATGTACTTTGCTCTTATGCAGTGCTTACTGCTGTTACATTGTTTCACACAATTGCATATTTGAGATATTGGGGTGGATTGCAAGATAACAAATAAATACAATCTTGTATTGTAGCTAATCCAGTGTATCAGATATGCTGACAAGATTCATTTGGGATGACTCCTGAAAAGGTTAGAGTAGTTTTTAAGTTTCATGTGTTGTTTCTGAATTTGTT
Source organism: Nyctanthes arbor-tristis (assembly GCA_963692815.1). Lineage (NCBI taxonomy): Eukaryota > Viridiplantae > Streptophyta > Magnoliopsida > Lamiales > Oleaceae > Nyctanthes > Nyctanthes arbor-tristis. The sequence goes on along the minus strand of CAVNYN010214348.1, from coordinate 19,521 downwards.
TTGATAACATTGTGATGGTGATTCTAATTTTTTTTTTGAAGTACAAATGCAAATCTGCATTATAGCAGTACAAATGCGTATAAATATTTATCCTATTAGAATACAATGTCAAGAAAATCAACAATACAAACTCACATATAATGGAAATACACACTACAATAAATGTAGAGAATATCCAATATAGGAGAATCAAACTTGGGACCTCTAGGTCCCAATACCTCAGTCTAGTCCCCTAACCAATTGGACTAGGCCTCATTCGCATAGTGATTCTATTATTAGTAAAGCTTTCTGTAGAAGTTGATCAAATGTGTTTTTTTAGAAAGCACAGAAGCAGAAACCAAAAACTGGAACTATTATCCCAATTAAGAGTTAAGTGTGTGTCTAAGATGGCTTTTTAAAAGGTTAAAAATACTTTTAAAAGGCTTAAAAACACTTCGGTCAAAAAGTTTTTAAGTGTTATAAAGAAGTTCAGTATCCTTGAAAAGCACTTTTTTTTACAAAGAGCTGATGTGTGTGTGTGTAGGATGGCTTTTTAAAAGGTCAAAATTGATCTTAGAAGGCCTAAAGTACTTTTATCCATAAAAATGGGTGATTACTTGCCCAAAAATTATTTCTTTCAAAAAAAAAAAAATTTTTTTAAGCTATTTTAAGAGAAACTCAAATTTAGAACTTCTTTGAAAAGCACTTTTTATAAAATGTTGATACACATACAAGTGTGTGTGTGTGTGTGTCTGTGTTGGGAGGGAAATTTGCAACAATTTATCTTTTGACGACTTCGATGTTTATGCTGATACCAAAGATTTTGAAAAAGTCCAAACGCCAAACAGATAATATGGCATAATACTAGCCGCTAATGTTATTTGAGATACATGGGATTATGTGTCGATATTATATCACATTATTATCCCCTGGTGTAACAGCACCAGACTTTTAATACTTGAATGAATATTTCAACTAAACAGATAATTTAATATTAATGACACAAGAGTTAAGCCAAAGGGACTCAAAAAGTATATGAGGGTAAAGCCAAAGGGACTCAAAAGTATATGAGGATATGTATCCTAAGATTGTCTAGATTTTTAGGCTCATGGAGGTGGTATAACTTATAAGTAGGCCAAAAAGTGAAGTGGGCTTGTGCTACATGAGCCCAAACAGAAACTAATTGGAGTGTCGAACAATAGGCGGTAGTCTTCCGTCTCTCTTCTTTCATTTTTGAGTTTCTTATTTTGACCGGCGATCACGGTGGTCTTTTTTCTCTACTAAGAGTCTAAGACGTGACGTGATAAAAAATTTTATTTTGAGATAAGTATTTGGGCAAAACAAGCTACCCTCATAATCTCAAAAGAAAACTTTTAGACATGTGATGGGTGATACTATTATGAATTGTAACCCGGTATAATTCATCCAATAAGGACAATCTTGAACTAATAATGGCCAAATATTCACGAAATTAGTTTATGTGGCCTCACATATGAGCCCATGAAATTAGTGGTCTCTATAATAAAGATACTCAGTATCTCCTAATCAAAACTCTATTAGTATTAGCGTTGTGAGACGCTTCAACTAGGTACCTCAAAAGCAACAAGGGAATTTGATTTTCTTTTGTTGGTGCATGTAAAGCGAGATACGAAACGACTTTTTAACTTCTGAACAACAAATCACGTATAACTAACCAAAAGACACTGAGATCTAAGTATTTTGGGAATATATTTTACCTACACGCTACAATCCTGAATCCGTCTTTATTACGGGAGTTTGATCATTCTTCTTCTTCTCCAGATTGTAATTAGACTTATTACTAATTAACAATTACCCGTTTACAATTTTGTATTTAAAACTTCCATTTTAAATAATCACTATTCATATTTACCTTTTTTTTTTTCTTTTTGAAGTAGTAATTTTATTAATTATACTTCATAAAATCCCACAAATTACATTGGAATCTACTTAACACCAACCACAGTGGAATGTGTAAGTTACGCTTTTGGGTGAAAAGGTGGTCGTGATTGACTGAAAACGACTTTAAGTGTAAGCTCTTTTGACACAAATTTCAGTAGTCCGCTTTCTCCGTAACATGCGCCTCTTCTCTATTTATGTTCCCACATTCTTTTGTATTTTGTATTCATGAGTATGGAAAAAAGTGGTGCCCTATTTTGGCTTTATCATCCGTTCCAATTCCCATGCTCCGTTTTTCTTTTCTTTTCCCTTTTTCTTTTTCCATGAGGTTATTTCTCATAGTTGTTAGGATTGCGATCAGAATTATGTACAGGATCAGGATCACATAGGATCCTACATGATGGTACGCTCGTGTACGACCCTAACGATCTTATGTTTTCTCTAAAATTAAATTGACTTTTATGCTCAGCCATTATTTAAATCTTATTTTTAAAATTAATTGCCAAATAATTAACCGGGATGAAATTATTATCTATTTATATTTTTTAAACAAGAAGAGACTTTTTGTCATAATATACACACACATATGGATATTTGTAAATACATTAACAAAAAATGTCATAGTTTTAATTTACTCGTCCGCTCATATAGTTAATTTTTCAAAAATCTTGAAGAATAAAAAGAGATAGACAAGAGACAGATTAATTTTGATGAAAGGTAATTGTAATTAAAATTTTAAGACGTAATAACAGAGTTTGTAATTGTTACTTATCAATTTGTTGGCATGTTTTCTTTTCCATTACATTTTTTTTTTCAATTTATGCATTTTGAGTGCTGAAAATTCTATAGGTCTTGTAGGCTACATCTATAAAGTTAATTAATTTTTTATATAGCAACAAATTTAAAATAGAAACCGGATCTTAATTATTGTCTAAGTGTTGACAAAAGAAACTCCAGTTTGAGACAAAGGGTTCGGTTCTTGTTAAAAGTTATTAGAAATATAGTATCAAGATTCGATCGGTAGGGTCTCAAGTTTGAACCACAAATATCCCTCCCATATCTCTTCTTTTTTTTTTTGCTTTTCTTTTTTGATACATGGGGGAGATATGGGAGATGTATGTGTGGTTCAAACTTTAGACCTCTCGTCTGAAACGTGAATATCTAATCACTGCACCATTCATTCAAATTCACCCAAAAAAGGAAAAACACTAAAGCCATAACCATGAAAATAGTTAATTACTTAATAGTGATTCTTGGCTTAGTTCTTGTTTATGAATGACAGTTTGACGATTAATCATCTTTCTAACAAAAGATTTTCGCATAAGTTTTTTTTACTTAATAGCGGAACAATCTATAATTCTTTAAGCAGATCATATTAGTCTCTAGTCACTGTCATTCATATGAGGGCAATCCCTACTTGCTATAAATCAGTATCTGAGCTGTTGAGCTTGTGTTTACATTAACATTTGACACTTTATAAAACCAAAAAGTAGAAGCTAAATCAGACTGATTAATTGTATTGCTTATAGTCTTTACAAATAATAAAAAAGAATTTAAGACTCATCTTGCAAATAGATGTACTTACCTAGTGTATGTAATGGGCAGTTGTGGCCTAACTTGTATGACAAACCTAACATGATCATCAAGACGCTGTGCACCTTAGACTCCTTTGTGTTACAGTACAAACTAGATGGATTAAATTTTGCTCTTTATGATTAAGAAATTTGATACGAAATTTTTTACCGTGTTGGTTAACGAAGAAACTAGTCTTAAGTCACTTACTCCTTGTTAACTTTTTCTTAACTTGAATGAGTTTGAAAGAATTTGTTGATGATTCGAATGTCCATTTTATCTAAGAGTAATTATATTGACAGTACAAATTATTATTACTACACCACATTTTAAATACACCCCATTAAATTATATATTTTTCTAGTTACACAACAATCTCTTTTACTGAAATAACCTAATCTATTTTAAGTAAAAAAAGGTAAACTGACCGTCTCTCTTCTCTATATAATTTAAAAAAAAAAAAAAAACACCCTCCAGGGTACTTTTTCTTCTACGACTTTTGAGAAATTTCAGACCTTTTTTTGCAACAAAATTGATGAAAGATCGGGATTTGAGTTTTTCTACAATTAGAGATAAATTGTTGGAAATTTCGGGATTAAATTGAACTCATTTTCAAATTGTTGATTGTTTTCAATAATTATAGTATTTTTCCCCTAAATCCAAGATATAGAGCCCTTAACAATTATTATAATTCTTCAATTGATCAATATTGAAAACCCTAGAATAAATTGGTGGCCCATTAAAACAACAATTTTTTCCCCTTGGAGCGAGTTTGCTCACGGTTTCTCCATTTCAATTTTGTTGAGTCTTCACAATTTTCAACTGTGTGTATTTGTGCCTGTATAATATAGGAGAGGTTTGGAGAAGATGGTTGTATTATTGGAAAACTAGAAATAAAAAAGAGAAATTATTTACATGGTTATTTTATTAGTGGGGTTATGCATGTCATTTCAATGGCCACTATTTTAATAATTTACCAAAGTATTTAGAAATGTGGTGTTATAATAAGAAATTGTAAGTGTGAATATAATCACTCTTTATCTAAAGTTATCTTCCACAACTGCTCCATTTGCGAGAAACAAATAAAGAAATGGCAATTCTAGACGTGACATCTTCTTTAGCATCGTAGTAGGATGTACATACGCGAATTTAATTATATCTAATCTAATGAATTAGAATGCGCACACACATATATTCCATATGTCATCCAAACACAGTAACTCTTAAACATCAAATGAAAGAAAAGAATAGAGATTATTCGCTAATTATTATATTGCAAGCCATTTTTGTGGGGGCATTCATGTCGACTATACTTACGGATACGATTGTCGAAATGTCAATTGTCTTTATAATAATAATATATACCATAATAACGAAATTATTATTATTATTATTATATATGTGTGTGTTCTTGCATCAATCAAACACGACCCACATTAGATGTGAGGAGAAAGATTTAAAGATTGTCCAATTATGCACCCAACATGTTCCTAAGATTGCTCCATTTATTATTTTATTTATTATTATTATTAGTAATATATAATATATTAAATAAGACTTCCCAACTACTAAAAAAAACTTAGTCAAAAGCACATTTTTTTTATTCTTTATTCCAAACCATATGAAAACAAACAAGATATATGAGCATCCATCTCAGCCTATCATGGATAAACATGACCTATAGAGGATAAACACTACGTAATACTGAAATAATAACAGATGGTACGAAAAAATAAAAAGAAGTTAATATCGGGTCTTTATCTCACATCTAACTCTATAGCCAAGTTAGCGCGCTGGCCCCGATGTGTTTTTAAGTGTGTGCTCAGATGGCCCTTTAGATATAGCATAGTGTGGGTCATTTGTTATCACACCAAGTCGATTTGGTCTAAGTGAGAATTATGTTAAGCATTTCATGTTTTTATCTCATATCTAATGCTATAGCAGTAGCCAAGTTATGGCTCATGATGTGCTTTAAACTGTATGTTTAGATGACCTGCTAGATATAACACGAAATTTTACTAAGTATTTCAATTTTGATACATCTCACATACTTTATACCTTAGTCATTCCGAGTGAAGAATATAGCCTTTTTTTTTTTTTAAAAGACAGAAATCAAGTGTTCTCCGTTATTGGTGTTGCCTAGACACTATGGTCCCTATAAGGCGATTTCCGTAGAAAATTTTATAGTAAAACATGTGAAAAAATAGAGGTGGGACGAGATTGGATGCTTTCAATTAGCTGGGAATGATGGTACAACTTTAACTGAAGGTGGGGCTTCTTTTGGTTTAGGTATACTTTCCAAATTTTAGGATTGCAGGGCACTGTCAACCAAGATGTTCACCCTCTGATGCCAGTATTTGGTTTCTGACCCTTCAATTATTAATGACTTATTAATTAAATATTATTTGATGTTCCAATCATCATAAACCAAATTTTCTCCAATAATAATTCCCAAAATTGGATTTATTGTAACTTAAGATGATAATAGTTCATTCATTTGGATGGAAAACGCCGCATCAAAATCTTGCTTCACCTACTTGATAGTCACATGGGATGGGTGGTGGGCCCACCATACTGAGGACCTACTCCCCTCGAGTGGGACCCGCCATGAGCATGTTTGCTCTTTTTCTTTGAAACAAAAATGCCACTTGAACAAAAATCTATACCAACAAGAACATTTCACTACTTCTGTCTTAAAAAAGCTAATTTTATTAAGAAGAGCAGTTCATACTATTACATACTGACTATTATTGATTTTCTGTTTATTCAATTATGTGAGAATTTGCCTCTCAGCAAAATACATCTATACCTCGATCTATCGGGATATAAAAGTAATATATTTATCTAGATTAGAGATTGATTTTCAATTTAGTTGGCAGTATTACATTAGAAAAATAAGTGAAAATGCATAAATACATGAGAATATTAATTTATTCAAAGGTCAATAAAGAAACGCTAATTAAACTGGATACCAGTCTTCAATCTAGATAAATGACATTATTAGAGGTATAATAGCTAGAAAATTTTTCAAAAACCTCTTGGCGTGTGTGGATTCACGTCGTTTACATTTTATACAAGCCATTGCAGGATGCACACCACAACAATGGCTTGTATGAATACATATGATATGCATCTATATACGTCACGTAGGGTGAGAGTTTTTATAAGAAAACCTTTTGAATGTTTTAGAAATGGACTCATAATAGCTATATATGAAAGTTCTATCTTACTGAAAAGAATAATGTTATTTATCTAAATTTAATACCAATCTCTAATATAGTTGACATTTTCTCAATAGATAAGAAATGAGGGAATGTCTTTATGTATTTAGGATTATCCACTCATCCTCCACTAATGTGAAAATGTCAATCAGGTTCGAGACAAGTCTCTCATTTAAATAAGTAGCACAACTCAACTAAAAAAGAATAGTGTAATAAAAGATGTCCAATCTCCTCTTTATTATAAGTTGAGAGTTTTAAAGTTAGACAAGTGTTACCGGCCATGCGATTTGTTGGAATTATAGAATACTTTTTTCAAAAACAAGGGTGGAAAAATATTAAATTAGTGGAAAACAAAGAAGAAGGAAAAGGTGAGATGCAAAAGGTTCCAAATAAATGGTCTCCAATTTTAAGTATAGAAATTATTTGTTGTTTTGTCATCTAGTACAAGAAATACGGACATAGACGGCTCAAAAAATATTTGGTTTGATTCTCTTATGATTTGGTTCTTTGTTATGAGTTTTAGTATGTGGGGGCACCAATTCCATTTCCAAATGGGAGCAGTAGATTATTACTTAGAAATAGAATAAAATAAATATATTATAGTAATTATTTCTTATTGGGGACTCCGACGCTTATGTACAACTTATCGTCTAACGATATTGTCTTAATTCGCTTACTCGTATTCATATTATTATTGTTACTATTATTATCTCATTTCAAAACGATAGGTCAATTTTTTCTTTTTCATCGATTCCAAAATATAGTCTAATTTTCTTTTTAAAAAATAGTTAAAATATTAGTTCTCTTATATGCTCATATTTAATATTAGTTTTCTTTTTAAAAAATAGTTAAAATATTAGTTATCTTATATATTCATATTTAATATGTATATTTATAAAAAAAATAGAATTGTTAAAATAGAATAATTAATAAATAAAATAGTATAATAGATAAATGATGTTAAAATTTAGTTTTGTAATATTATTAAATAAACTTTTTTAATCTATGTAAAAAATAGAATAAGACTTATTCTATTTTTTAGACGGAGGTAGCATTATGTATGTCGTCTAAGATTTGTTAGAGAGTGTTTAGCATTAAAAGGAATGTAATCGTTTTGCGATGAGATCTTGTATGTTGATTGACATACTTAGTTGGAAGTAGAGCTTCGATATTGCTCAACTAGAGATGCTATTAGTTTTCATTTATTAGTTATTGAGTTACGTTTATTTCTTGTTTGAAAGTTGTTTAGCGATTATGCGACAATTCAAAATTGTCATAATGGCACAAGCAAAAGTCGTACGTTACTCATGTTGGGATGACTTGGTGCTCTGATTTCGCGATATTATAGTGTTTTTTTTTTTAAGTAATAATGTGAACTTGGCAACATGAATGCACCGATTGCTGTTTGACGTCTATGAGTACGTGACGCAACATATTTGACCATTTTTGTATTGTTATTTCATGAACTCACGTACGCAATATCTTTTATGAAGACAAGAATTACCTTCATTGCATCAATTATGGAGTGAAATTCAAATTCTTATGGTAAATATATTGTTTTAGCTCATCATGTATAGATTGTGTTTTGTCCGTTTCTAAAACTTCCCAGAGGTTTTTTTAAACAAAACCGCTTTGCTTGTGTGGTATGTATAGATGAAATACAAGTATCGTGTATCCATACACGGTATATAACATGAGAAGTGTTATTACAAAACCTCTGGAAGGTTTTGTAAAACTTTCCATACGGTGTCTATATTTTTATCTATGTCGTATCTTAATAAATTGTTTTTAGTGAATGCATGTAAACAAAGATGTAAAATATGGTAGATGAATTTTATTTCGCGTTTTTCCTTTTCGATCCATAAATTTAATGCAATCAAATAAAATAATAGATAAAATTTACTGCACATTTCTTTGTTCCGAGTCTATTTATTGCAAACAATTAGATAAGGTAAGGGATAGAGCTCATCGCATTTATAACTATATTTCTCATTTATTACATTTTTTATTTTCAAATTCACATAATTATTTCAAAAATATTTTTTATTTTCCAATGAGGCCTAGCCTATTTAGTTAGATATTAGGTTGAGGTACTAAGACCTAAATGTCTCAGATTCAATTCTTCTAGATGGAGTATTTTCTACATTTTATTGTGGTATGTATTCTTACTATATGTGAGTTTGTATTGTTGATTTTTTAGTACTGTATTTTAATATGATAAATATCTATAGACATTTGAACTGTGCAGATTTATAATTATACTTTCAAAAAAAAAATATATATATATATTTCCCAAACAAAACTCTATAGATCCCAAATGTTAATTATCACATGTTTTTAATTGATCCCTTATTAAGTGCTAATGCTAAATTATAGCAAATCAGGCAAATTTTAGTGGCTACGAGTTTACATTCAGTTTCAACAGTGTACACGTCACATTGCAATATTTTTACACATTCTTATCCCTCTCCCATGAAATGAAATAAAAAATGAAATCTTTTACCAAAGAAATACTAGCCGTTTGATTTTAAATTTTAATTATAATTGGAACGAATTATTATATACTCCCTGAAAACTACGAGACTATGTGTTTTAATTTAAAATTTATATCTAAAATGCAAACGCTTCATATAAAATATAAAATTTCTAGTATCTTTAACTACTACTCACTTATTATCGAGCCGTTCTGCAAATTTCACAAAATCTCACCAACTCGTGCTGTGAAATTACAAGGGAAACGAAACAACTCATTAAATTTCTTACAATAATTATTAATTTCTCATTTATGTCATCAACTCAATAATCCCCCACTTTTATTATTTTGACCAGTCAAACCCTTTGATGAGATGGCAGTTTTTTACTGGCTAGTCAAACATTTTGAAATTCCCAAATGGGTCCTCAAGATAAAGGCCCGGCCCAATTTCATTCATTCATTCATAGAATAATTAATTATTATTTTTTTGTATATAATAATAATATAGTAATGACAGTGAAAAAGCTTCTCATGTATATCTTATCTTTCTTGATTCCAAAATCCGTAACGCCCAAACAGCTTCTCACTTTTTTCTCCTTTTTTTTTTCTTTTTTTTTTTAATACCATCAGCAATCGTGTTTCTTCTGGTAAACCATTTTCCACAGGGAGAGATACAAAAAGAAGTAGAGAGAGAAGCCTAGGGAAATTGACGGGAAGGTGAGGTGTTGTTGTTCTGCTCTTTGCAAGACTGATTTTTTTCTCATTCAATTGGAAAAAACCCATTAAGCAGAAATTAATCTGAGGAGGGTCAGAGAAAGGTCTCTTCTCCTTTCTTCTTCCTTAATTTTGACTCTGTATGTTGTTTCAGGTAATAAAATCTTGTCCTTAATTTATTTTTTATGTTAATCATTTCCTAATCATTGATTCTTGTACTTGGGTTTTTTGCTGCTCTAATTTTTGTTAGTTTTTTCCATTCTTGTTCTTGCTGGTAGTTTTGTTTTATGGGTCATCAGTGGTGTATGTCTTTCAGTTTCAGACTAGACTACCTTTTTCTTGTAGCTAGTGGTCCCTGCAAGAAAAAGGTAGTGTTTTTTGGTTTTTTGACCTTTTCCTCCGTGTTCTTTCATACTTTGTTAGATCCTGACGGATTCGATGATTCAATGTAGTGGTGTTGTTTTTAATTTTAATTTTTAAAGGATTGGGATGTTTTATGATCAATATGTATCAGTGGTGGCTTCCAGATGCGTAGGAAGGGTTTGAGTTGATGAAATCTTTACAAAAAGAATGTCTGATGGAGTAAGCTTTACGGGATGTCCGCTAGGAGTTCCATTTTTGTTGAACATAAAGTGAATTCATTGTTCTAGGTCCTCATTTGATACTTTTATGTTGATTATTTTATAATTCTTTACAAGTGCTTATGTGTAAATTCTGCTCTCTGAAGCCATTGAACTGGTTTGGTTTCATTTAGGCTGTAAAGGGGAAATACGAATGATGGCTGTCTGGAAGAAAGAAAAATTGATGCATAACTTACCATCCTTAAGCTTTTCCATTAATAGTAAGGGAGAATCTAGTGATTGGTGTGAATATCATATATCTTGACTGATAATATAGCTGACGTGAGGCATTGTTCCTTTATGAGCTTTAAGTCTTTACCTATTGAAAGTTAACCAGGTTGAAGAAATTTTGCTGCTAGGTTTATTATGCATCTTTTCTTTATCACTTTTTTGTCTTCTTCATGTTCCATTTTTGGGCAGCACCTCTAATTTTTTGGGTTATCTGGTTTGAACTTGATAGAATTGAAGGAGGTTGCACCTTCTCATGGGTGGGTTTGATGACCATGTCGCTATAATGGGAGATTGGATGCCTCCCAGTCCTAGTCCAAGGGCTTTCTTTCCATCAATGCTTCGGGACGAAGTTGTTGCAAGATCAGGTATAGAGTCTGGTAATGAAAATAGAAGTGAGTTCCTTTTTCCCGGGCCTGAAATGCAGATTGAATCTACAAATGTTAATCAAAAGGACGAAACACAATCGAGTGTTGTTGCTGATGACAAAATCAAGTGGAACGTTGTGTCGGAGCAGAAAATGAGTTCACGAGGTGGTCTTCTCGAGAGGATGGCAGCCAGAGCGGGTTTCAATGCCCCGAGGTTGAATACAAATGGTATCCGTCCGGCTGACCTCTCACAGAATCCCAATGTTCAATCTCCATATCTGACAATTCCTTCTGGTCTCAGCCCAACGAGTCTGCTAGAATCTCCTGTGATCCTCACTACCAATTCGCTGGTAAGCTAGGAAATTAAAAATAATTACTCTTGAGTACTTGTGTCAGAACACGTGTGCAGTTGCAAGATACCTATTACTGGCTTTGGTGGAGTGGGCTGCAAAATTTTGTAAAGTATGATAAAGAAACGGAACTTGAAATCTTTATGATTTCACCACGTGCACTATATTGTTCTAAACACCTCTACATCTTAGCCTAGAGATATAGAGGACCCCCCCCCCCCCCCGGCGGGTTTGCCCAATGCTTCCATTCTGTTGGAAAATAGTGGAAATCTCCATTGGATGTCTTTAATCAAATAAAAAGGGATTTTATGCGTTCTATTTAGAAATTTCAGTAATTCTTTATTTTCTCTGCCTTAATCTTCTCAATCAGTGGCTTGTTTTCCTATAGGTTCAGCCATCTCCAACAACTGGGAAATTTGGCTTTCTTCCTAGCAACATAGGAAACTCAATGTTGGTGACGGGCACTCCCGATAAGGACAAGGATAATACTTTTGAAGATGTCAACACTTCATCATTTGCATTCCAGCCTATTGTGGAATGGTTCTTCTGTTTATTTTGGTGCAGCGAGCAAAGTAATGATATTCTCTCTCTCCTTCCCTCCCCAGAGACAAAACGCACATTTGTTACATAGTATTTTTGGACTTGACAATAAGCAGTATAATAAACAAGACTCTAGCTTCTTTTTCTATAATACCAAAATGCACATTTATTACATAGTATTTTTGCTTGACACTATGCAGTATAATAAACAAGACTCTAGCTTCTTTTTCTATAACACTTTACAGTGCTATCCAATCATTCCTGTCAAACGTACAAAATTTATGACCAGGGTGTGTCATATTTTTGTTTATAGAGGGAAACTCGGTATTTTCATGTTCCATTATCCTGTTAGGTGTTAAGCTTGACTTGCTGAAAATTTATGGTTCATCTCAATTGCTTTTTGGTTCAGGTAAATCCTTCAAATGTTTCTGAATATTCAGAGAACTCATTTCTGCCTCAAACTGTAGAACAGCCAAAATTTCAGTCTCAAAATAGTATTGCACCTTTTCAGCAGGCTGATGTCTCTAAATCATCTGCCAAGAACACTGGTGTCCGAGACACGTCACCCGAGCAAGCTTCTTTTGGTACCGCTGGTGCTGTAGAACGTTCTTCTCCTTTTGATGAACCGCAAGGGGACGATGCTGATCAAAGAAGCAACAGCGATCCCAATGTTGGCAATGGTCCAGCTGAGGATGGTTATAATTGGAGAAAATACGGGCAGAAACAAGTAAAAGGAAGTGAATATCCTCGTAGTTATTACAAATGCACACATCCAAATTGTCCTGTAAAGAAGAAAGTGGAACGTTCTCATGAGGGTCACATTACAGAGATAATCTACAAGGGAGCCCATAATCACCCAAAACCTCCACCCAGTCGCAGATCAGCCATTGGATCCTTGAATCCGCTCGGTGACGTTCAGCTTGACACAACTGAGCAACCAGGAACTGATGCTAATGGTGATCCCATCTGGTCTAATATGCAGAAAGGAACACCAGATTGGAGAAGTGAAAATCCAGATTCTACATCATCCATAGCTTTGGGCCAAGAATATGGCAATGGAAATACCTCTTTTCAGGCTCAGATCGGCACTCAATTTGAATCTGGTGATGGTGTGGAAGGGTCTTCTACTTTCTCAAATGATGAAGATGAAGATGACCGTGTAACCCATGGCAGTGTATCATTGGGTTATGACGGTGAAGGAGATGAATCAGAGTCAAAAAGAAGGTTGATATTTCTGTTTCAATGATTTACTAGATATCAATATGAATACATAGTTAATAGTCTGACAACATTTATACATTGTTTATGACAGGAAAATGGAAACTTACCCTTCAGATATGACTGGGGCTACCAGGGCCATCAGGGAACCTAGAGTTGTAGTGCAAACGACCAGTGAGGTTGACATCCTTGATGATGGGTATCGTTGGCGCAAATATGGGCAGAAAGTCGTGAAAGGAAATCCAAATCCAAGGTCAGGAATTTTCTGATTTGTGTACTTGTACAAAAATGATATGTCAAAAATCTGAAAACTACAGCTAAGTTGTGTTTTGAAATGGGAAATTGTTTTTTTTATTTATTTATTTTGGTATTCTTGATACAGGAGTTACTACAAGTGTACTAGTGCAGGCTGTACTGTCAGGAAGCATGTCGAAAGGGCTTCACATGACCTGAAATCTGTGATAACAACCTATGAGGGAAAACACAACCATGATGTTCCTGCAGCTCGAAACAGCAGTCATGGGGTTTCAAATGCACTTCAGAATCAAGCTCCTTTAGCTGCTCAGAGTCAATTACACAGGCCTGAGCCTGCTCGACTTCATAGCAGCTTGGGACGTTTCGAAAGGCCTTCACTTGGGTCATTTGGCCTGCCTGGGAGGGCACAGCTTGGTTCTAATCCAAACTTTGGATTTGGAGTGAATCAGCCTGGGCTAGCCAATCTAGCAATGGCTGGATTTGGTCCTAACCAAGGCAGGTTACCTGTACTTCATGTTAACCCATATTTAGGACTGCCGCGCCCGATGAATGACACTGGTTTTATGCCACCAAAAGGAGAACCCAAAGTCGAGCCTGAGTCAGATTCCGTTTATGCCACCAGTAGCTCATCAGTCTATCATCAGATGATGAATCGAATGCCGCTTGGACCACCAATGTAAATTTTTGTCCTTACAAGAAAGTATTTAGTACTATTCTACTTTTAAGAAAGTAGAGATGTTAAATATCTAAATGGGGGGTTTTTCTTGGGATTTCATCTAACCGTCCATTCTTTTATTTACTTTTTCCCCTTTATGAACAGTCACAGATTGGATGTCATTTGATTTTTAATTCAGCATACTTATGAAGGCTATTTTACATAAGAACACAGAAGAGTTACATTTGTGTTGTCCTAAGTTGCATATCTTCATTCTTTTCTTTTCCATTAGTATATCCCAGGAAAGAATGACACAGAGGAAAGAAAAACGTCAATAGAGCAACTTCGAGTTAGTTAATAAAGCAACTATTCACTATTGAGTATTTGGCGAACATATTTTTAACCGGGGCATCTATTTTATTTTGAAGTTACAAAAAGCCAAATCCTCTAATAAAATCTATGAAGTATTTCTTGTCCGTTAACAAATGAAAAGATTAAAATGTGTCTCTGATAAAAAATAGGCGATGGAACCCTCAAATTGAAATCACCAATAGCTCAATCAGTTATTGCATACATGATTGAGCACCACCCCCACCCCCCCCAAAAAAAAAAAAAACACATTCCCGCTATAAATGCTTTATTTCCCACCCAAAGAATGCATTTGATTTGACCTGGAAAACTTCATGTACAAGACAATATTGTACAGTTACAGGAGATTTTCTGCTTATGAACTTGGAGACTTCTGTTGTAATCATCGTTTTTGCTGCTGGGTTAATGGCCACTCACAATAAGCTTCTCGCTATCACCTTATTTGGTTGGTTGATAGGAGTGTGCCGTGATTCGTGAGCATTCTTCTGTGGTTGATGGCCATTCATGATAAGCTTCACTTCATCATATTCCTGGCTCAGCCGATGCGAGCGCCCTGTTATTTAATTCATCTCTGCAAAAACCCGAGAAGTTGTCATAAAGATTTCTAAAAACAATAAAATCTTGGTCAAAACTTTACATGACCATCATATTGAAGTGAGATATCTTTTGATGATGGTCATATGCTATAAGTTAAGACTGTTTTTGTAGCTGGAGACTGGTTTAATCTTGGAATGCAATATAAGATTAATATAATGCAACCCGATGCAGATAAATAGGTTATACCATCTCTTATTCACTTTAGGGCTAATTCTTCACGCACCAAGATATCATAGAAAACTAATTTATAAACCAGCAAATAGAAAAACATACTTGAGATGAAGACAAACAGAAATCAATGTAAAAGTAAAGTTACTACAACCATAGTCCAGAATGAGCAAAACCTGAGTGTATCCCAGATTGAATTGTAATAAAGAATGGCTACAACTTTTTGTTTTCTTCCTCTTTGATCATCTCCGCCAGGTTCAACCACAGGCAATTGCTTGATTTCCTTAGCCTCCGTTAGTTGCTTTGCAGTCATCAGATCAGTGTCAGGATAACAAATTAAAATGCCATGCTTCTGTGGACGATAACTTACACCACGAGTGCATACATAAGAGACGGGACAGGCACTTGTCTGCAAAGCATTCACAACCACTGAATTGCCATCACTAATGCCACGTCTCAATAAAAATTTCTTCACCTAGGTCTACCAAAGTTCAAACATGGAAATGGTATTTTATTATTTCATTGTAATTTCAAGGCTCTTACATCTAGATCCGGAGCATCACTTTTAGAAGGGTAACCTTTCTTGTGTATATACCGTCTTATATCACCATAAGTTAAATTCCATCCAAATGATCTTCTTCATCAGCAACAAGAACACAATTACGCTGACATTCATGCATACACTTTAAGGCCTCTTTTAGTGTTTGGGTCAGAGAAACCTTCAGAAAGTTGTTTGCCATAGCCCGAGAAACCTGATAATAGCAGCAAAACATTTTATAAAATTTTTTCCTGGAAATAAAAAATAAGGAGCTCCAGAAAGCAAGAGGAAATCAAAACCTTTAGATCTTCAAGAACAATATCCACATCCACTGGTTCATAGTTACTATAATTTTCAACAACTGATAGTTCTAAGTCGTTTTCTTCATCAGGCTTTCCCCAAATGTCATCTTCATCTTTGTTTTCAGTAGGTGAAAGAATGGAATAGCCTCGTAATGAATTCCTTGCATCTGATGCACCTGTTTCGTGGGGCTGAGTTGCAACAGAGGGCACCCATATTGCTAATCCAACTGCACCCTGTTGCAAAATGCATAAAAAGATGAAGCATTAACTTCATGGAACGCAACAACCAACAACAACATTATTATATAAATAAACAACAAGAAGAATATTATTATTATATAAATAAATAATTAAAACTAAAAATTCAATTCTACAAATTTCATTGAAACATCAAATTCATCTGTCCAGGAATCAACCATCAGGGTCCAGTAGCCCGGGAAAGCAAATATTGTTCATGTACTAGGATGAACTAGAAAAGAATTAGAGATTTCTAAGACCTATAAATTCAGTTATTAGACTGAGAAATTTAGCGAGGGATTCCAGATACTAATATAAACACAAAGGATACTTATGCACTGGAAAAGCTCAAACTTCTACTTCACCTATTGGCATAGTAGTTTGGCACTCACACCTCAAAGCGAAGATTTCAGGAGCATACATTTCTTATCCATTTTAGTAATAGAAAAAAAGTAAATTTAGAGAAAAAGGAAAAGAAGTAAAAGGACACCCGCTACATCTAGGACATAAATCACGTAAAGTCATCACATTGCATGTTGGTGCTTTTGTGCCACCGTAGGAAATTAGTAGAAAAACTAAATGCTCGAATCAAAAGCATAAATTAGACAATTCTTTTAACATGAATATCAGTAAATCAGGAGATCTGGAAAGAATAAAAATAAAAAGAATTTGGAACTTCAATATGTAAGTTATAATATTAGAGATTAGAGATACATGCTCCCTACACTTAAAATAACATTTTCACCACAGGAAGATTTTGCAAGATGTGATACATACTGAAAATTCTTCCTGTGTATCTAAAACTATATACAGCTGCATATTAATTGATTGGATTGCATCTGAAATGGGCATCTTATTGCACAATTATATGTGAACAAACTGAGTTCTTGGATCCAAGTCTACCATGAGAGTGAGCAATATTCTGTAGTCTTTAGTTAGCTCAAAGAGAAGGAGAACTGAAGTCAAAGGTACGGAACAAACTGAAGCTAATGTTGCAGCCATCCCTACCTGCAATATGATTGAAAGTAGCAGAATTGACATGTCAACACTCATGATAGCATGAAGAAAAGGGAAGAAAATAGCAGATCCTAAGAACTAAGGCACTGACTAAGATTAAAAGGTTTACTGAATAAATAATTTTTAGAATAAAGATATTTTATATTGCTTAAATTTGATTTTTTTGACAGTAAAACAAGAGTAATTTTTTGGATAACTTATTTTACTTAACAGTAACATAAACAAACATGTCTTAGACAAAAATTCTACTAGCTTGTAAGCTTAACAATGAGTTGGAAGACATTACAAGTGCATATGCCTGAGGCTGGGCGATAGATGTATCTGCTGCCATGGCTGTATTGATCAGGTCTCCAGCACAACCGCCGAATACAGCTCCAACAGCAGCACCGATCATCAAACTCGGAGCATAAAGGCCACCAACAAGACCTGACCCCTTACATAGAGAAGTGGTTACAACTTTAGCAGCAGATAATTGAGCTAGAAGCCAGATTCCCGGAGCTGATGCAGTCTTTCCAGTATGTAAAATTTCATTAACATTGGTGAAACCCCAATACAGCACTCCAGGATACTTTAGAGCTATTAGCGCAGCTCCTAAACCGCCCAAAGCAGGGCAAACAATATCCGGAAGTCCATACTTTTCCTTAATAAACTGAAATGCTTCAGTAAACCAAGCTACCAAATGAGTCAAAGCCACACTCACTACTCCACATAACATACCCAATATAAGGTATAAAGGCAGCTCTGTAGAAAGAATTTTAATAACCAGAACGTTCTTATTAATATAAATCAACAGTTAATTGAAGTACACACATGATCGATCTACGTACATTCAAGGAATGCAATAAGGAAACTGTTCATCCTTATATATTAACTTAGTCCACCATAGAGAATAAAAAGGTAAACTATAAAACATATAGTGCGTGATGTATGGACGCAGAGCAGGAAAATATTGAGTTGGGATTGACAATTGAAATGCTTACTTCTATTTGTTTATACACAAGAACTGTTCTTCATCACTACCCCAAAAAATATTGTTATTGCTGACCAATTTCTTTCCATAGATGCATAAAAATTGCAGGGGATGAACATCAAGATATGCTTCCACGCATCTACTTCTAGACTACCACAAAAGCATAGGATGGCTTGATTTAATGTCAATCTGAGGAAAGAATAAAAAGTGCTTGGGTGAGCAAAGACAACGCTGAAAGAAAGAATGCAAACGCTTGGGTTCAGAAGTAAGAGTAGCCAGCGTGCTACACATATGTTTCAATTCTATATAAGCCAGACAGGAATTTGGATCAAATACCAGCAGCAGATTTCAAATCATACGTGGGCACTGTGAAAGCCTGTGTCTCTCCAAGGACTGCATTTGATACAGTAGATGAAACAACAGATGCCAAAATTATCATTGCTGTTGTAAATGGAGGAGAGTTTTCAGCATGGAGAGGTCTCAAAATGGTTTCAATAGCAAAGAAACAACCAGCAACTGCAGCATTGAAACCTGTAAAAGATATAAGAGGGTAAAAGAAGGCACATGTTAAGATATTCCTTGAAACAGATCTTTAAAGAATGAATTACACACTTAAATTGTAAGCACAATACAGTCAAATTTCCCTGATGAGAGATCTGCGCAAAGAAATAAACATTTCTGGGTAGCCAAATTCATTAACCCAGAAAATTGTGTAGTGGATTTCACTTTCAGTAAAAGCACGGAAAATATTCAGTATTTGGGGGAAAAGAGTTCAAGAAGAGATCAGCAGAAAATCAAAAGCTCATGGAAACACCATAAATTCGGCCCCAGATCTCAAAGAAATAAATGAATAAAAACAGAAGGAATGATAAGTAGAGGGCTCCAGAAACCCATGACGCACCAAAATGGTCTTGTTTTTTGGGAACTTTACATAAAAACTAACTAGATGAATCCGAAACTATGTGCAGATAAAAGAAAGTGATGCAGGGCATACCTGAAGCAATTCCAGCAGCTGCACCAGCAGCAATAAGTGCAATTCTCCTTTCCCTGTTGTTCTCCATTACCACAGAGAATCCATGTGCACATGATTTTCCAATATCTACCATAGGGCCTTTAGGACCTAGAGAACAACCAGTACCCAATGTTACAGCTGCCTGGATAGCCTTTACCACTGGGAGAATTCCAGCAAGCACATCAAAGCCTTGCCCTTGAG